>BPTQ01000009.1:1377694-1587583 GCA_019973895.1 Chrysanthemum seticuspe
CTGATGGTTTATAAAAAAGTGGGTCCTATTGCTGTAGCCATCAGGATGATGCCACATATGGTTAGTTATATCTTTAGCCACATGATTTAGGTCTCTCAATCACTACTCTATAAAAAATAGGACAAGATATTCCTACCCTCCTATTTTTTATATAAAACAAAAAAGAAGAAGCAAGCTATTGTTTGGTGGATGGTGTCTCTGGTCAGTGTTTGGTGCCGCCTTCAAATGTTTATGTTTATGTTTACACAAGCATTTGACCATGATTATTTACTTTTAACTTTCTTATCTTGTCTTGTCCCACCGACAACTACAGACAAACTTCCCTTTATTCTGATCCTGTTTTTTACTCTCTTTTTCTTTCAAAATTTACATATTTCACCATATTAAATGTGAACATGGATATCATATGAAAAATGTTAAGAGGGTGCTTGATTGAAGTTAAGCAATGAAAAAAGAAAAGGTAATGAGAATACAAAAGAATACAATAAGTATTACTTTTGCTATTTTTGTTGCTTGGTTCCGCCACCACCACCATATATATATATATGAGAAATAAATTCAAGTAAAAGAATGAAAATAAAAAATACTAGGTATTGATTACCTTAGTCTCCAAATTGCTGGGTAATGGTTGATTACTCAATACTGATATTGATTGCATTCCTTACCTCTCACCAATCACTTTTAATCATTTCCTTTTCCATTCCCCACCCCCTTAACCCCCCCAACCAGGCACCCCCTAAATGTTACTACATCATGTTCTTACAAAATGTACTACTCACAGGACGATGACAAATGTTAGAACAGACTGCTTGAACGCAGAGAAAAAATAAGTGAAAAAAACTATATAATATTATTATGTGCGTAAAAAAGTTTATTAAAAAAAAAAAAAAAAAAAAGTAAGAGCTTGTAGCAAAGCTGATATCATATTATTGTAACCAAGGTATTTTGTTTTTTAAGCAAAGCTGATATCATATTATTGTAACCAAGGTATTTTGTTTTTTAAGCAAAGCTGATATCATATTGTAACCTAGGTATTTTGGTGTCTTGTAAATTACCTACCAACCCCTATATAAACCAAACTAGAACTAGCATGATTCTTTCATCATTCCAACATCATCATACTTCAATCATCTTTCTCATTATCTTTCAAACCCTAAACCTTAAAACACTACTCATCACCACTAAACCATCATATCCAACAATGCAATACCAAGCATCAACAGAATCATGGGCACCATCCATGTCCATGTACTACTCTCACTACACACCACATCATCATCATCACTCACTCGACCCAATCGAACGCTTAGCCAAACTCGTATCCCACTACTACACAACTGGGCAAATGCTACGAAAATTTGTAACGGAAATTTTCCGTAGCAAATATGCAACGGGTTTGCAACATATTTGCAACGGATTAGCAAGGAAACGAAAACCCGTAGCAAATCCGTTGCAAAAATTAACATAATTTCTTTTATACTTATTTTTAAATATTCCGTTGCAAATCCGTCAAGTTTATTTGAAATTTGTAACGGATTTGCAACGGAGCATTAAAAAAACATAAAAAAGGCAACTATTATTAGCTTCCATTGCAAAATCGTTGCAAAATCATAAAAAAATGTGATGGATTTGCAACGGAATAACTATAATTATTTTATTTTATTTTATTTTTAATAATCCGTTGCAAATCCATTGCAAAATTATTAGGATTTGAAACAAAATATTGAAAGTTAATATAAAAAAAAATATTTTTTGTTTCTGTTGCAAATTTTTGTTTAATTGTTATTCTTTTGCAACGAAACATGATTTTAATTTAATTTTAATTTAATTTTTAATTTATTTATAATATTTTATTCTAATCCACTTGCAATTTACAAAATTTTGCAACAGTAACCAATAAAATCTTGTTTTCTGTTTATTTTCAATATTTCGTTGGTATTTCTGTTGTAAATTTTAAAATAATTGCTATATGTAACATATACTATTATTAATTTCTTTTGAGGTGGCAATTTGTGAGTGATAACATCAAATTATGTCTATATATTTTATCAATATAATTCACTTATTTCTTGAAATTATTACTTTTATGTGTGATTTGGTACTTAGTCACTTCTTATTTGTATAATAGGACATTTATGAGCAACGAAATAGGAAGACGAAGAAATAGGCCAAATATTGGAAGAAACACGAAGTATTGTGAACAAGAAGTATTTAAAGTGCATATACGACAAGCACTTTACGACGTAAAGGATTGTCTCTTAGAACCATTGATTTATCAAGTATATTACGGCGTATGAAGATCGATGGATATGCGACGTAAGTAATAAGAACGTGTTGACCAAGCTTTGTAACCGCCTCCCAGTTACATCGTAATGACCCTGAACATCTATGTCGTAGTTATCAAGGAAACAAGAGAAATTCTTAACAATGTGTATTACGACGTATGGCATCACTTATGCCTACGACTTAGATTCATCAGTTGAGAACTTCTCTTTAGTAATTTGAAACCTCAGTTGTTCTAAGTTGAGTAGCACAGTTCTTGTCAAGGTGGGAAGATCCTGACGAAGGAGAGCATTGCTTGTTCGATCCATAGTTGTAGATAAAAGTAGTTTGAGGTGCTGATAAAGTAGTTGAAAGGGCTCAATGTTACATTCCATTAGCCTTGCATTTTGTAGCATTGACTGGTGCATTTCTGTCTTTTCAGAGTCTGAACCCGGAGATATCACATCCTCATTGATTGATTCAATCATCTTTAATTGTTCAGTGTAGCATACATTATCATTGATGTCCACAACATCATACAATTTAAGCACTTCTGAAATCACTGGGTCAATAGAATAAGACATGATGTGGTAGTATGCACGGGATTTTACAAGTCTATAATTTAAACCGAGAAATAGAATCTTTCGCGGGATTTTACTAAAATCAAGACGAAACCGTGATACAATGACCAATAGAACGAGTTAAGATAACTGATGGACCCACACAATGATAGAGGATTATGTGTTAGGAGTGATGATTGTTTGAAGGATTAGCTGAAGTGTTATTTAGTTGTGAAGTGGTTTTGTTAATGCACGTTTTTACGGTGAAATTTAGGTCTAAAAACTTAAAAGCTCAATAACTTCCTTTCGGAGGGGATTTGGGCCTCGAAAAATTCGTTTCACAACTTCGTTGTGAAACCTCACAATATTCAGCCTGTTCCGGTCGTTTTGACAGGTATTTCGCTGAAAACGGAGTTACGGATCAAAAGTTATGGCCGTTTGAAGTTTTGACGTAAAAAGTCAACTTTGGTCAAATCTCTTCTTCGTAAAAAATCAACCAAGTCGCTAAAACCCTTGAACCAAGTCGCTAAGTACCAAGTCGCTAAGACCTAATTCGCTACACCCCCAAATCGCTAAAGTCCCAAGTCGCTAGACAAATGCAAGTCGCTAAGTAGTAACTCGCTAAGCCTCAAGTCGCTAGCAAAATTTTGGCAGCAATTCGCTACACAAGTCGCTAAAGATACAAGTCGCTAAAGAGCAACTCGCTACAGACCAAGTCGCTACCACCAAGTCGCTACCCCGTAATGGAGAGTCCACTACTTGTACTGTAAACCGCTAGATCTAAGTCGCTAGGTCTAAAACTGTAACTCGCTACAAATTTGTAAAGCAAGTCGCTATGAAGAAAGTAATCCGTGAGTTAAGTCGCTAGCTAGAAAAAACCACATAAACATCACTTTTCAAACAAAAAACAACCCAACCAAGATGATTCAAGCTTACCAAATGAAAACCTACACACTTGTGATGATTCTAAACATAAAAGTACTAACAAAATCCAAACTTTAACACAAGAAATCAACCAAATGATCTAAAAACCACTAAACTTTTTCAAACTCAAAAACCACCTAAAAACCACTAGAAATCCAAAGATGTGCAAGATATGATCTAACCATGGCTCTTGATACCAATTGTTAGATATAAGTTTTTCACATACACATCAAACCATAACACAAGGTGGCGTATAAATGGAATTCTAGAGAGAGAAAGTTAGAGGTTTAGGGAACTTAGTGAGAGAAAGTGAAAGATATTATTATGAGCTCCAACTCTCTACCTTGGGAGGTAGAGAGTATTTATAGTCTTACATAAAACGCCACACATAGGGCTGTGGATCAGGCATACAATGGGTAAAGACCCGTCCGTCCTCCACGGTGTTACTTAACTAAATACTACTTAACTTAAAAGAACTACGACTACGAGCTTTCTAACGATTACATATACTTGAGGTGACCGACTCTTTAATACCTGGAATTTCTAATTCCTAACACCCCAGTTTGTGTTAGCCTCGTTATGAAAACAATTATTTCTTTTCTTTAATTCTCTAGTTTATTTATAGATTCTTGTGGATAGTTTGTGTTGTGTGCCTAAGAACCTTGTATTCTGGTGCTAGCTATAAATCTTAGGTTGAGTACTTACTTGGAAGTAGGTGATCATCTGAACTGGCGTGTACAATTGACTATAGGATGATCATTTCTTAGTAGTTGTTAGATCATGATCATTTTATAACCCTTAATAGGAGTAGCTAGTTAAGGAGTACAAGCCATATTAGTGGACTGGCAATTCATTAGTATCGTGTGTTAGTGAGAAACACATAGGTATATTTCACATATTAGTTGGAGGACTCAGTGACTGTGAACTGAATATGTTAATTCCTCGTGCATGGTTAAGTATTCAAGAATCATTGGTTAGCGTCACGACTAAAAAATCAGGCCTAATGACTTTAGATGCCTCTAAGAGAGTTGATAAGGAAGTATTGCACTTGAGGATAATAGAAGCGATTAAATGAATGAATAACATATTTTACATGAAGGATGGCCTTATTTAACCAAAATAAAAGTTGTAGTTCTCTTTAACCTGGTTTTGTGGCCGCTTGAGTTATGGCAAAAACAATACAAGCATGTGATACTTGTATACTTATATTGTTTTGACCATAACTCCTTCATACGAAATCCGCTTTTGATGATTCAAGCAGCTACAAAATCGGTAGAAAGAGATCTACAACTTTTATTTAGCTAAAATAAGGCCACTCAAAATCCGACTTCACCATTGTAACACCCCCAAAATCTTAATGACAGCGGAAGACTAATTCGGGTGTTACTCGAATGGAGATCATAGTTAATAATTATAGAAAACGACTCGAAAGAGGCGTTTTATTAAAAAGTAGTTATCATTCATCAAAAACTCATAGTTGTTATAAGACATTGTAAATTGTTCAAACGTTTTCCCAAAATAAAGATCATGAGTTTGAAATAAATGACAACTTTATGTTTACACCACCAGAAAAGCCTTGTCATGCCTCACTCCGTGCCTTGGTCATAATCTTCACTGATTACGTGAGATAACATGCTTAAAAGGTCAATAAAAATGTTGAGTAAAGTCCATAGGTTTAAATAACAGTTGAACACAAGTATATGAGCATGATCATTGTAAACTAACAATATCATAAAGAAAATCACATATTATTATGCGCTAAGCTCATGCAACCAAGACTCAACTACATACACCGAATTACTGGTGTACGTAAGTTTGCCCCAAAGGAGGTAATAGCCAATTACCTAATGCAATTCAAATATGGTGCGCCCCGGTTATTTCTCTATAACCGAGACGGGGTCGTTACTCTCCATAGTACTATTCACGATATCTGCGTTCACTCGCGGTGACTAATAGTTCGTGATACAGGGGACTTATGGCTAAATACTTAGGAAGTACCAATAATCAAGAAGCGAACATTTATGAAAATCCTTGTGTTCTAGTTTAGAGCATGTATCTCCCTCGTGGGGTTTGCAAATAAAAGTAAAAGCGAGGCTATGAACTTACCTTGATCATGCATATGACAAATGATATGCAAATGCGATGTTTAAAAAATTTCATGATGATATAAATCGTGCTTAATTTCTGATTAAGGTCTTAAGTACGATGAAATTTTTCGGGAGCTTACAACCATTCCTCCCCAACCTCAAATCCGACCTACTTGCTCATATCTCTTCACATATGTCATCACCCTGATCAAAGGTTAGTGTATGTGCTTTCTTTTAGTATCGTATATGTTAGGTAACAGCCCAAAGGTAGACCTCCTAATCGATCCAAATATCAACGTGGAGCTATACCAACAGGCCGTCTAGTTGCTAGACCTAAAGGTGCTAGTTCAGGTAAAGGTGGAAGTCGGGGAAGTAGCAGTGCTTTTGGGAAGGGTGATCAGTTTGCACCTACATAAGGGAGTATCTTTACACCTACATAAAAGTTTTAGATTTCTTTCGCACGATTTTCTGGCTGCTTGAATCATCAAACGCGAAGTTTGTATGAAGGAGTTATGGTCAAAACAATACAATTTGGGCATAGTTGTATTCTTTTGGCCATAACGCATTCATACGAACTTCGCTTTTGATGATTCAAACGGCCACGAAACCGGAAGAACGAGATATGCAACTTTTATTCAGGTGTAAAAGGCCATCCATGTGGCATTATGCACAAACGTACCATGTGGCGTATGCATTGTTCTAAAAGGCTCGCAAAGGCTTCGTAAAGGCCTCGCAAAGGCGTGCGGCTTGGTCATGCCGTCACGCCGCCTTATGTCACATGTTTTTGTAAACTCGATATATATATGAATTATGATATGAATATATAAATATTTTTATACTTTATGCTGCCTTATACCACGCCTTATAAACGCAAAAGCTTCGCCTTGATCGCAAAGGCGTGAGGCTTGGTCATGCCGCCACGCCACGCCTCGCGCTATTTATAACCTTGGGCGTACGTCAAAATAAACAATGTAGTATTAAAATAAACGAATTGAGTCATTTTATTAGTAGTATATGTGTATTAAAATCTATATAATATGTGGATATATGTTTGTATACAAGACTATTTGTACATACATTAGAGTTTTTTTTATATAATTTTGTAACACAAAACTAATACATCATTCTCAACAATGTTAAGAACTTAAGAACAAAAAGAAATTAATTTACTTGTCATCCCTAAAATAATGTTTTCCCCCAAAAAAAACCCAATCTAATTTTTTTCATTCCCCCCAAAACCCAATCTGAATTTTCGTTCCCCCTAAAAGTTCGACCTTATCCTCTCTTCCCCCCCCCCCAAAACCAAATCTCACTTTTTCATTCCCCCCAAAATCAGATCTACTCACTCCTGGCTCAAGCTCGAGCTCCCACTCCGACTCCCTTCACTGCTATTCTCAAGGTTAATGGTGTTCTATATTATAAGCTTCATATGGTAGTGAACAATTTTGTATGTCGTTGTATGTATGTTATAGTAAGAACTAAGACACAACTAAAACTGATATTGTTTAGCTTTTGTGTTTATTGTTTTGACTATATTTATATATGTTTAGCTTTTGATTGCTGATTGTTTTGACTATGTTTTGGTTAATAGTGGTAACATCTTTAGTTTTTATGCTTCTTTTGTATTTGTAGCAAGTGTGGTGGTTAGGTTTGGTAATAAAATCACTATAAACGGTTTGTTGTAGGATTTTTAGTAATATTAGCTTATTGGAGGTTAACAGGTGTATGTATGTTTATATTATGTATAACATGTTCAATAATATATTTTTATTAACTAATTATTTATATGTTGTCATATTACTATGCACCATGTCAATGCGAACATCGGGTAAATGTAAAGTTAAAGTTTCCACATCGATTTGGCCTTGACAGGTACACCGAGCACGTCAAGTAATGGCAACCCCTATGCTCATCATTTAAGTATGGCATATTCAGATGAGGTATGTTTCATTTGGTGCTAAATTATATCGTATTCTGCTAAAGTAGTTAATAATGGGTTGTGATGGGTCATCTAGTGATTTTGTGGGTCATAACAGATTCTAATAGGTTGCAATGCTCGTTAATGGGTCATATTGGTGTTCTAACTTGAAGGTCAAAACAGAATGATACTACTCTATTTCGACAATTGCCATTGTGACATGAATATCTTTAACAGGTATGTATGATAATATAATGGTCAGTCCCAATAGTTAAGCTTCAAGTGTCATGACAAAGTATCAATAGCTAAGCTTCTATGCTCATCATTCGAGTATGGCATCTTCAAATGAGGTATGTTCATTTCGATCCTAATTTATACCAGCTTCTGTTAAAGCAAGTACTTGGGTCATCTAGTGCTTTTGTGGGTCATAACATATTATCTAATAGGTTGTAATGGGTGAATGTGTCATATTGGTTTGAGATGGGCTAATATGATTAGTTCTAACAAATAAAATTCAAATGTCCTATTATAGTATCAAATTGATGTAACAGTACTTACAGGCTTATCACTTCCTAGTTAAATTATCATTCTATAAAATCAATGCTTATTAGTTTACGAGTCTGTAAATTGAAAAAGAAGTGAATCATGATGATTATACTCCAAAACGTCTTCAACTGATAGGAATACTTTTACTATATAGTTAACATCCAACACTAGTTGATATAGGTTCATATTTTATATACTGCAAACTTAAAACTGTTGCTGGTCACAGTGGGTTAACGGGTCAAAATTGGATTTCTTTTTTCCTTTTGAAGTTAACTAAAAATAAAAAGACCAAGAAGCTTATTAGAATATCATTTTACAGATATACAGAGTAACACTGAGTTTAATAATAACTTCCTTCCCAAACACCTACTGCAACAATAATATATATATTTAAGTGCTTTATACTTCTTGATAGCTTCTTTTCCAAACACCCACTGCAACATTAAAATAAACTGATTGTTCTCTAAGTGCTTTATAGTTCCAAAATAGAATCTGGTATTGTGATTTGTGAAGTAAGAGAGTCAAACAAGTTTCTGTCTTTAACTACGAAAATATGTTTAGTTAGGACGAAATGAACAAATTTATATGTTTTGAAATGTAATGAAACTGTTTTTACCTTATCATTCCTTTTTAATATGGCTTGATCTAAACTGTTTATTTGCTTTAAAATATGCATGTATCAACTTGCTTAGGTTTTAGTGCTTCTTTACTAGTTGACTCTATTGTAAGTACATTGCAGACAAGTAGTTTTACTAAAACACTTCAATTTCTTTTAACTGTAAGTACATGACTGACAAGCACTTGAATATTGATCCTAAGCACAATTCTTCTTTAATATTTATGATAAGCTTTTGTGGGCTGCAATAGGTATTTATAAATTCAAATGAGTTGTAATTGGTTTAAGTTTTTTTTTTTTTTTTTTTTTGTTAGGTTGAAGAGCTAGAAAAATCGGTGAAGGACTTGGAGCAAGCGAGAGAGAGAGACAAGAAGTTTTTTTGCGGAAGCTATAAAACAACAAAGAAAGCTTAATGAAGAAAGATTAGAGACATTTAAGGAAGAAATGAAGAAAGAAACAAATTAGAGGCTCGCCGAGGAGTTGACACAATTGAAGGAGCAACAACTCCCCGGTTCGCATAAACATTTGTTGATTAAGGTACACTTGGTGTTTCATACACATTTTGTTTAGAAGTAGTACGGTGGATTTGGTAAACTTGGTGAATTTTACATATTTTGTTACGAAGTGGTGCATTCGTTAGGATTCTGTTTGTTACACTTGGTGTATACTTTTGGTTTAGAAGTAGTACGTTTGGTAATATTTGATACACTATGTAATATGATATTTGAATGTTCGTCTAATTATTAATTTGGGTTTCAATTGTGCGTTTTGAATTATTTAGTTTTTGATATTTGTATATTACCGAAAAAAGGGCTAAATGCTGTTTTATTTATAAAAATGCATTTTTTTGTGACGGAATTGTATACCGTCGCAAAATCCATTGTTACTTTATGCCATTGCAAATTTATACCATTGCAATTCGGTAGCAAATTTATTCCGTTGCAATCTCGTATCAAATATTATCCGTTGCAATTCCCGTGCAATATCTACCGTAACAAAACCGTAGAAAAATTGTTGGAATATGACCCGTTGCAAAAACGGTTGCTAATTTAGAACGGAATTTTCTTGGTTGGAAAACCGTTGCAAAATTTTTACACCCGTTAGAATTCCGTTGCAATTTAAATTTCCATGGAGCATTAACGCTACGGTAGGTATCCGTTGCAAATCCATTGCAAATGACCATTTGCAACGGATTTGCAACAGATTCCTACCGTAGCATTAGCCCACTTTTGTTGTAGTGTCCGAAAACGCAGTCGTTATATTCAGTCTAACACATTGTTGCATGTGCCATGCAGTCAAGAGTCTTTTTTCAAGCATGGGTGTTAGCCCTACTATTTACGAGCTAGACGACCAAGTTCATGACCCAACACGAGCTAGAGATATCGAAAGAGCGTTACGTAGACTCGTTGGGAACTCGATGAGTGTTCCCGTGGTTTTCGTTGGAGGGAAGCTTGTTGGTTCGATGGATAAAGTTATGGGTTCGCATATAAATGGGACGTTAGTTCCTTTGCTCAAGAAAGCTGGTGCTCTTTGGCTTTGAGTAATTATGGTTTCCGACTTTTTGACTGACTAATTCAATGGATTATTTGAGAATGAGTAGATCGTCACATAGGCTCAAACCGCGTAAAGTCCTCCTTTTTTTTAAAAGGTTGCCGTGACCACTTAGATTAGGTTATATTATTATTTGATTAGTTGGTTAATTATATTGCATTTGTGTAAATTATTTGCAATGTAATGCAAGATTATCAAGTCATTATTTGAGCAAGAGATATATGGATTTTGTTTGTCTTGTTTCGCTTTTGCCATTTAACGAATTGGTCCATTTTTACTATCAAACAAATGTTAAGCAGTGGCGGACCCAGCACGAAACTTAAGGTGGTTCCTTTAATTAGTCGGGACGTCAAACAAATGGGTCAAAAAGTCAACTGATAAACGGGTCGGGTTATATTATGTCTTATCGGATAAAACATAACATAAGTAATTAGAGCAAAAAAATGTGTCGTGTCGCATACTAGTCTATTACAGTACATGTTAAAATGTGAATCTTTTACTAAAACAAATTGCATTACGGTGATCATTATGATATAACGAGAAAATGTAAATCAAAGCTTCAAATTTTTTATTTTTATTTATTTATTTTTTTTAATTATTGACGACATATTCATATACAACTTATTACCATGCCACTCTACAATATACTAAAAAGTAGTATAAAATAAGTTGAAGGAAACTCAAAGAGTGAAATAAAAATTTAATTACGTAGTACTACATAAAATATTAACCAATAAAGCAAAGTACAACACAAATATAGCCATCATGTGTCTGACTATAAAAGAGAAAAAGACTATATCACAACCTAAAATTGCTATTTCCAAAACTAAAGTAACCTTCAAATTTAAATTGCTCTTTCCACACTAAGCTTAATTGCTATATCCAGAAGAAAAAAAGATAACCACTACTGTATGTATTTCTTCGTCTCCAGCCAACTCCGACGGACATGTCCGATCTCCGACTAGACTTCTCTTTTTATATGTTTTCATGCTTTAATCTTTGAAATTTTCAATCTAAGGTGGTTCCCAAGTAATTTCTAAGGTAGGTCCTAAAAAGAAATTCTATATCGCTTCTAAAGAAATTTTTCGTCCAAGGTGGTTCCCGGGCACCGCCTATGTAAGGCATAGGTCCGCCTCTGATGTTAAGAAACTATCTTAATGTTCATAAAAACTTGATTAATTTTCTAGAGTTTTAATTTCTCCTGAAGACGCATGAACAAGATTATGAGTTTATTGTCATGTCCATTCTTACATTTGGGTCCGTTTTGTCAAATGTTGTGTTATGTCACAACATTTGACAAAGCGTAGCAACAGCTAGCAACAAGCAGTAAATAAGTAACAGTTAACAATAGCTGTTTGTTAAATAAAAATGTTTTGTAATTATAAATTGTAAAATGACGTAAAAAGATATATACACGTTAACATAAAAATTATTTATATAAATAAAATGGGCATATATGTAATTTTAGAGCCAAAACGCTAGCGGCTAGATTTAAATGCTTCTTGATGAATTGTTTTTATATATACTTTTTTCAATTTAGTGTTCACCGTGCTATTTAATTAACAGTTTGGGCCTGATAGTATGGGCTGAAATCCAGAACGTTGTATTACAGTCTACAGCCATTTAGCCCACCGTATACAATATTGATGAAATTGGCTGTGATACACACGTTTTATATTTGTTTGCACCTACCACATACTGAAGATGAGATTTTTCACAATTTAATGATAACAGTCACAAGCTCTTTATCACAAGACCAAATGCCGAATCATATACTTGTACATTCACACATACATTGTATACCTATGGAAAGATAGTTACAAATTATCAACGGATTTTGTGATCGTTGAGAATTATGTTACCATTTTTGTTCAGAGTTACAAAGGGTATGCTTGGTATGAAACGATGTGGAGTTTTTTGAAATAATGAATGGTTAGCAATGGAAATTTTAATTTTTAGTAGTCGTTTGGTAAAACAGCAGTGAGCTTTGTTATTTTTTGAGAATGCTCGTTTTTCTAATGCTTCTTTAAGAAGCGGTGAGCTGTGACTCTTGCTCACAGCTCACTACTACTTTTAATAAACACACCCGACATTTTATTTTGTTCATTTGAGTTATTTAATTTATGAAAAGTGACATTCGAGTCACTGGACATATAATTATATGTACACGTCATTAAACTTGTAAAACACGTCATTTATCTTACTTAACTTATCTAAAAATATGTGTTTAAGTCACTCCGATCAACATTGAAATTATAGAATAGTATTCTTCCTATAAGTTAAGTAACCCAAATGAACAAAATAAAAATTCGTTAACTTAAACGCATTTAAAAATAAATAAATAAATAAATAAAATAGTGACATATTTGTGTATTAACTTTTTTTTTTCATATCACTCAGTTCAAAAATGAAAAGAAAAAAAAATATAAGCAATCTCTTTTTTTATATCGTGAAGGCTGAACATACGTAATAAACTTTCCCAAATTAACTTATATACGTAATATACTTCTTATATTGTCAACATATGTAATATACTTTTAGATACTTATCAATCTACGTAATATTGACCGAATAGTGACTTGTTTGACCGGCTACCACTTATAAAAGTTACAGTTTTGATCCTTGTAGTTTGCGTTGACTTTCACCGTTAGTCTGTTGATATTTTTTCACTTAGAAAAGTTACAGAAATGGTCCCTTGACTTTTGCATTGACTTCCACCCTTAATACCTTGACATTTTATTCGTTTTGGAAACGTTTACGTACGTTTTCGTAAGTTTTATCTGTTTTGGTACCTTTTTTTAGTTTTTACTTGTTTTTGTACGTTTTCATACGGTTTTGTCCCTCTTGTTATGTTTTTATACGTTCTCAACCGTTATTATACGGATGAAAACATATAAAAACGTACAAATACATACTAAAACGTAACAAAAAGGACAAAAATGTATGAAAATTTACAAACAAGAAAAATGTACCAAAAGAGATACTCCCTCCGTCTCAAAATTATTGTCAGGGGACAAGAATCACAAAGTTTAATAAAAGTGAGACCTCTATAAATCTCAACCACTCAAATGGAATATTCCTCAATTATATTCTCTTTTTCTTACTAAATATGGAAAGTGGACAATTAATTTGAGACATCCATAAAAGGAAATATGGACAATAAATATGAGACGGAGGGAGTAACAGATAACGGCCAAAACTTACAAGAACGAATAAAACCTAATAATAACGGATGAAAACGTATAAAAACGTACCAAAACGTACAAAAACGTATCAAAAGGGACAAAAACGTATGAAAACATACGAAAATATACAAAAAGGGACAAAAACGGAAAAAAAAAAACGTATCAAAACAGATAAAAACTGATGAAAACGTACGTAAATATACAAAACGTACCATCAAATACAGATTGACTATTTAAACTGCCATATCCAAACACAATTTAAGTGACACTCCAAGTTACATGAGTGTTTGGATATGGAAGTTTCACGGGGTCAAAATAAGTGGGTAAAAACGGATGAAAACAGTCAAAAAGTACAAAAATGTAAAAAAAGAAGGAAAAAGAAAAGGAAAAAAAAACGTATGAAAATGTAAAAGAACGAAGAAAAACAGACAAAAATGAAAAAAATACAAATAACAAATAACGCCCAAAACATAAAGGGGTTCAAAATAAGTGGGTCAAATACCCGGCGAAAGTTATAAAAAAAATACACATACTAGTTGAAAAATGTCAAGGGACTAACGGTGAAAGTCAAGGCAAAAGTCAAAGGACCATTAGTGTAACTTTTCTAAGTGAAAAATTGTCAAAGGGCTAACTGTGAAAGTCAACGCAAACGACACGGATCAAAAATATAACTTTTATAAGTGGTAATCGGTCAAACAAGTCACTATTCGGTCAATATTAAGAACATTTGTAAGTATCTAAAAGTATATTACGTATATTAACAATAAAAAATATGTTACGTATATCAATTAATTTGATAAAATTTGTTACGTATGTTCAGCTTTCACTTTTTCTTTTTCTGTACCGTGAATATATATGATAGTGATTTCTAATATATATCACTCACCAAGGCAAGGAAAAAAACAAGTTTTCATTTAACAGCATCCTCTTTAATTTCTGTAAAGTATATGATGAAGGCATATAAGTTGTACAATGGTACATTCCTTTAAAACAATTGACTTTTTAAGCCATGCCATGATATGATGGCTGTCTCTCGGATCATCCGTGACCCAAATGAAATCATTCACATAAAATACTTCTTATTTCCCTTTTTCAGCACAAAAAGCATATATACATATTCTATTAAGGTCGGCCATAATAGTACAAAGGCTCCCAAGACATGTCTTCTCTCAAGGTTGTAAAAGTTGATAGGCAGTAGCTGGACGATCGGGTATCACTTAGCGATTAATTAGTCAGACGTGAATTAGATTTTTTATATATAAAATTATAAAATTTTGTAACTATATGCGATTTGGCCGATCTAGCCAACTTTTTTCCGATTTGACCTAATTTTATTACTCCCTCCGTCCCAAAATAATTGGCCTCATTTGACTTTTTGAAGTCTTAATTTCTCAACTTTGATCCTTAGTATTTTTGTATGTGTTATGTAATCTTTGATGAAAATTACACCAATGAAAAAAATTTTAAAAGACAATCCATTCATATATTTTGCATCAATTATTATATAATATAAATAAAAATATTTAAGATCAAAGTTGAGAAACTAAGACTTTAAAAAGTCAAATGAGGACAATTAATTTGGGACGGAGGGAGTATTATTTTTTTCTGATTTGACCGATTTCTATTCGTAACCGAGTTGACTGATTTATCCGATTTATGCCCGATTTGGCCGCTTTTACTCGATTAATCGGTATGTTGATCGATTTTTTACTAAACCGATTAATAAGGCTGATTAGTCAAAATCGGGCCGTTTAATCCCCGCCTAGCGCTTAATCGTCGACTAATCGGCCGCCTAGATCGATTTTTGCAACACTGCCTTACCCTATTAGGGGGTCACCCCATAGCACGCGTCTTCAACACCAAAAATGGAGGACTCGGTTGATTGTAAGACAGAGTTGTGAGTGTGTGTTTTTTGTGTGTGTTTTGGTGGAGTATATATATGTTTAAGTGAGATAATTGGTTGTCTTCTTATACTAAGATGATGATGAAATTGGCCGTAAAAGAGAAAGTTGACGTGACGCTAAAATAACAATGATGAATGCGGTCTTGTGCTCCCTGTTACACTTTAGTCTAATAGAGATGTCAAAAGTGAATTCAATATTGTTATGTAACTATAGTCTATAGTGCTCATGGAGTTACTAGCTCTCACTCAATTTATTACTCTTTTTCACATATTTGAAGCAAAGAAAGACACTTTTGAAGTATGTTCGAAATCGTTAATATATCCAAATTACAATGATTTTTATGCATGTCTAAATATATATGTAAAATTTTGCATATTTGGATGAATATATATGCAAATGGCCTTTATTATTTTATCGATTGTTATACATGTAAATCTTCGGTTTAGAGACGATGGTTCTACATGTGCGATTTCCTTTTACAAAAATTCGAAATTCAACAAGGCGCTACGTGTACTAGTGCTTATAATTATCGCTAACATTGACCAAATAAGCTTTAAACAACTGAAACTCATGTAACTTTTGGAAACACAAATTACAATACAAAATGATTAGTAGTACATATGTATCAAATATGATGCTAGAGTTTAATTAGTTCATATGTATCAGTAGTGCATGAAAGTCATTTATCACTAGTGCATAAAACTCATGTATATTTTGGAAACACAAAGTACATATGTTTCATATATGAGGTTAGAATTTAATTAGTTCATGCACTTATATATATGTATCTTTTGTGTGTGTGTTTTTAAAAGCCTTTTGATGGTAATGACACGAGGCCACCAAAATTCACGATAGGAGAATATATTTCATAATGTATTGTTTGTTGACAGAAAGGTATATAATTGGCATGGAGTCATAAACAGAATCTCATGGACACCCACCAAGAATGAAAACTACCATCATTCAATTCTTTCTTCTACAATCTGCCAAAGATGACCCAATTCACATGTCTTTGTTTTTTCTTTTAGCACATTGATGAACCTTCTATTCCTAACAACAACCCTTCACGGACTCAATTATTTTTCATTTTCATGACCCTACTTAATGTTATCACCACCTTAATAATCCTATATATCATTCATCATACAACTTAACTATATTTTTCATGGAACAACCATGAGTCTAAACATTTTTCTTGTTCTTGTTGTTTGTCTGTGTGCTTGTCATCTGTTTGCTGTGGCTCAGCCGTCGTACCCGACTTCTCATATCACAGTCACGGGCTCAGTGTTTTGCGACGTGTGTCACGATAACTCATTCACAAAACAAAGCTATTTCTTGCCAGGTATGTTAATAGTCTAATACTTGTAACAAGTATTTATATATAGTACTCCATATGTTTTTGTACCTTACTTTTGTCTTATGAAACAGGTGCTGATGTTCATGTACAATGTAGATTTCAAGCAAATGCACCAGCAACAACAGAACAGATTACGTTTTCTGTCAATAGAACGACGAATAGATATGGTGTTTACAGATTGGATATACCGTCAGTTGAAGGAGTTGACTGCGTAGATGGCCCGGCCATTCAGTCATTTTGTGAAGCAACGTTAATAAGAAGCTCAGTTCCTCAATGCAATGTTCCTGCTGTATCTACTACATCTAAAGAGATCACGGTTAAATCAAGATCAACTAATCATTGTGTTTACAGTGTAAGCGCACTCAGTTACAGGCCATTTAAGAGGAACTCAACGCTTTGTGGGACGTATGATGTTACGCAAGAGGAAGAAAATATATTATCAGATTCTTTCAATTCTTCAAAGTTTTTCCTACCTTATTTTCCCTGGCCTTTACCTCCATTCCCGCCGTTGCCATCACTACCACCATGGCCATCATTGCCACCACTTCCGCCATTACCTCAGTTACCACCTTTCCCTTCATTGCCACCTTTTCCTTCGTTTCCTCCATTTCCACCATCATTCCAATTCCCTCCTATGTCGCCTTTACCATCATTGCCACCTTTACCTCAATTACCACCTTTACCACCCTTGACATCAACTCCACCATCAAATTTCCCTCCTATTTCAAGACCTCCAGTGTTCAATCCAGGAGACCCGAGATCCTGGCAACCAAACATCCCTTCATTCAGTCCTCCATCGACACCAGTGTCACCACCTCCATTTGATCCAAGAAGTTGGATACCGAGATACCCTTTCGCCATTCCACCTCCACCACCTGGATTTGATCTAAGAGATCCAAGAACATGGATACCAACTAATCCACCATCTCCTAATAGTCCACAAAGCGAGCAACCATAGGCTACTTGGTCATATGTACATATATATATATAAAAGTTGTCACATTCTTATGTAATGGTTATAGACAAATTGTATTTCTAATCATTGACACAATCAATTTGGAATTATAATTCTGTATTATATGCTTCATATCTAATATGATTTTGGTCCAACATGCAACAAAGGTTTATAAAAAAATGTACACTTATGCATAACATCCTATAATATGAAATACTATATAGAAGAAACTAAGCATCCTGGTTCCCTTTAACTTCTGACTTTGATGTTCTCGAGCTCTTTAATCTGCCTATGTAACTCTTCAACGGTCTTCATGGCATCCTGCAAAGAACAAAGACATAATAATTAAATAAAGCTCATACAAGGATTTGTCAAACAAAATACTATATCATATTTATTTGTCTCCTAACCTGCCACTTCTTCCTCAAATTCTCTTCCATTCCATATTGTCGGCTTCTTTATTTCATCAGAAAATATTCCAACGAGGACTTCCTGCTCTTCGTCCTACATTTTTATCTATTCTTCTGCCTCTTGAATCTTTTTTACAAGCAAGGCATTCTTGTCTCTCTCAGACAACAAATCTTGTGAGCATGTAATCTCGATTCATTGCTCCATTTCGAAGACACAGAAACATAAAGGACCAAAGTTGCTCGTTGTAAACTTAATAACCGAATAGCGGTTATGTTAGTTAGTTAGTTATTCCTGGTAGTTAGTTATGGCGGTTAAAATCCGAACCATTGTGTCGTTTGGTTCATGTCCATTCGATGCCTATATATACTTTACAATATGTATCATGTAAACTAGTTTTTTACGATTAATAAGTTATCTAGTTTTATTTTGCAATTTCATATATCGACTCTACTCATATTTGGGACCAACATTTGGCATCAAGAGCCTCACGCTCGCTACAACAAAACATCAATTCATTTCCAGAAACTTTCATTTTTTAGCGAGACCAAAAGAAACCAAAGACAAAAACAACAAGCTGAAACTCTTGTTTCAGAAGAAAAGAACGCGACATATATATCAGATATACGTTGCCTGGATAACTTTAGACGCAAGGAAAGTAGTGCACGACCGTACTTGTGTAGAAATTGCATTCGACAAAGCACCAAACGAAGTGGTGACTTGAAGGTTTGTGTTGGCTTGATCCTGAACGCAACAAGAACAAAACAAAGAAAACTTTGTTACAAAACTTGTTGGCATTCAAAATCATACAGCGAAACCAAGACCTCTTTGTCGCGGACAAAGGTGGAGAAGAAGACATACGTTGGACAAAAAAAAGGGACGTTGCTTGGATTGAAGAGAAGGGTATACCGAATAAGAAAACAATCGAAGATTGTTTTGGAACAACGCTCGCAATACAAAAAGGACAACAACAGGAGCATTTTGATCACTTGCTCGCAAGGATACCGTGGGTATTTCTGTAGGTTGTTGTAGATACGGTGTGGAACAAAGAAGAAGTGGTATTGTGGAACGCGGACAAGCAACGAGGGCAACAAGGACATAAGCATACGCTTTCACTTGTTGACATACTACCGTCGAGTAGTAGAACAAAGACAAGCAATTCGCTTGGTCTTTTGAAAGAAAATTACCGAGAGTAATTTTGAAACACTTTGTGTATCCGAAACTTGAAGACAAAGAATAACAAAAACTTTGAAAGTTTACCGAGAACTTTTAAAAGTTTTGGCAAGATTAGCCGAGATAAAGAAATCAAAAGCAAAATTTGTTTTGCAAGTCGACACAAAAGGAAGGACAACGTGGTACGTGGAGTGGTATATTTTTGAAGAAAGCAAGTCGACAACATCAATAAGGGTGTACCGATTGTTTTGGAAACAAGAACGAGGGAAAAGGAAAACATAGTTGGTATATTCTAGTACCGACAAGAAGAGAATACGCGTGTGACAAACACACAAGGTCAAAAAATTTCAAACTTTTGGATTTCCTTTCATATTTACAGTATAGATACTTAGTTTATACTATTAGAAATCCATAGTTCCACATTAGGATTCCCGGTAACTATTTCTGTTCCCATAGTATTAAGTGATACCACTAGTTAGAAATTCCCATACGAATTAGAAAGTGAAGATCATAAGAACTATCAAAATGCCCGGTGACGATGCGAGTGGCAGTAACACTGCACCAAAACCGTAACCCCTATGACACAGTATCAATGCCCTAAACTCAAAACCACAAACTACACAGTTTGGACTATACAAATTAAGGTGATACTAGAAGCACAAGGATTATGGGAAGCAATAGAACCTAAGGAAAACACGCAAGTAGATGATAAGAAGGATAAGGCAACAACCGCCTTCTTATATCAAGCATTAACCGAAGATGTGATCTTACAAGTAGCAAGTTGCAAAACAGCAAAGGAATTATGGGATTCATTGAAAAAGAGACACGTTGGAGAAGAAAAAGTGCAACAAGCATGGTTACAATCACTGATGATTAGATTTCAGACCCTTCAGATGAAGGAGGATGAAACGGTGGATGCATTTACAGCCAAATTAAACGGCTACACCACGAAGGCTAAAGAATTAGGAAAAGCGTTGGATGAATCACTTTTAGTACGAAAACTATTAGATTCCACACCAGATAGGTTCATTCAAATAGTAGCATCCATAGAACAGACGAATGATCTCGATGACATTACGTTAGATGAGATCGCTGGAAAACTTAAGGCATTCGAGGAGAGAATAAAACTCCGAAAGGGAGGACAAGTAGAAAGCCAAGATAACCTATTATTCGCACAAGGCGAACACTCTAGAAATAAGAATCGATTTACCAAATATAGAGGTAGATCAAACTATTTATGAGGAAATTGGCAGAATAAGGGAAATAGAAACAACTCGAATGGAGGAAACTCATCCCACACAGATAAATCAAATAATGGAAAACGAGGATGTGATAAGAGTAAAATTACATGTTATAACTGTGGAAAACTAGGACATGTAAAGAATGAATGTAGAAACCATCAAAAACTCAGGAACAATCAAACCTTATCTTAGAAGACGATGAACCATCATTACTAATGGCTACACACGAAACTGAAGAAATCTTGTTAAATGAAGAACAAGTACACCCCCGAAAATATGCTACGACAGATATGGTATTTAGATAATGGTGCAAGTAACCATATGTCGGGCACCAAAGGCCATTTTAAGGATATTGACGAAAACATCACTGGACGAGTTCGTTTTGGAGATGGATCGTATGTAGAGATAAAGGGTAGAGGTTCAATATTATTAGGATGTAGAAACCTACAACAGAAGATGATTTCGGATGTTTACTACATTCCAAACCTCAAGAGCAACATACTTAGTCTAGGAAAACTTACAGAAATAGGTTGCAAGATCATCATGGATGGAAATTTACTGACTTTGTATGATAAGAACAAGAAGTTGTTGATGAAAGTAGAACGATCTAAGAATCGACTTTACAGTATTAGATTACATATAGTAGCACCTATATGTCTTTTAGCAAACGTAGATGACCAAGCATGGTTATGACATGCTAGATTAGGTCACCTGAACTTTGACGCAATAGACAAAATGACAAGGAAAGGTCTAGTGGATGGAATACCGAGAATAAAACATGCAGGACAAATCTGTGATGCATGTTTATTAGGAAAACACATCAGAACACCATTTCCAAACCAAGTTAAATTCAGATCAAAGAACCTGTTGGACTTAGTATATGGAGATCTTTGTGGTCCCATAAGTCCAGCAACACACTCCAGAAAGAAGCTCATCTTCTTATTAGTAGATGACTGCACACGTTTCATGTGGGCTTACTTTCTAAACTCGAAAGATCAAGCATTTAGCACATTCAAGGAATTTAGACAATAGATTGAATCAAAGTTGAAGTTAAAAATAAAGATGCTAAGAACTAATAGAGGAGGTGAATTTACATCACATGAATTCACCAAATACTGTAAGGAAAGTGGAATAGAGAGACAATTGACAGCACCATACTCACCGCAGCAGAATGGTGTAGTAGAGAGGAGAAATAGAACAGTGTTATCAACAACTAGGAGTATGATGAAAGCAATGAAGTTACCCTTAACTTTTTGGGCAGAAGCAGTCAGGCATGCCATTTACATACTCAACAGGGTACCAACGAAAGCCCTGGAAGATAAAACACCATATGAAACCCTCTACAACAATGAAGCCCTCTACAACAGAAAACCAAACCTAGAATGCCTAAGAATATTCGGATGCACAGCTTATGCTAAGGTAACGATACCTCACTTGAAGAAGCTGGATGATAGAAGCATTCCAATGATTTACTTAGGAGTTGAAGAAGGATCAAAAGCATGTAGGCTATATGATCCAGTAGGAAAGAAGAAACATGTTAGTAGGGATGTAAAGTTTATGGAAACAAAACCGTGGGATTGGAATAATAATGAAGAGGATACAAGTACTGAGGATACGTTTTGGACTAGCTTTGTAATAGATGGAGTTGACTATGATAATCCTACACCAGTCAACATAGAAAACACTGATAACACGTATCAAGAACAAGAACCTATACCAGACCCACCCTAACCAATCACACCACCATCATACACTTACAACCCTAACTCAGAAGATGAAGAAGGAGCTACTATAAGTTCATTCGAAAGCTCAGATCCTAGATTTGATCATAGACCTATACAAGGTTTAAAGAATATTACGGAAATCTACCAAACTGCACGTGAAGTAGAAGCACCAAGCTTATTCTTCACAGAAGAAGAACCCCGTAATTAAAAGGAAGCATCAAAAGAGGAGAAGTGGATTGAGGCCATGGAAATTGAATTAGATTCAATCAACAAAAATAACACATGGACCCTTACCACATTGCCCGAAAATCAGAAGGCAATAAGACTCAAATGAGTTTATAAAACCAAGAGAGATGCACAAGGAAGGATCATAAAGTATAAAGCAAGATTAGTAGCAAAAGGTTATGTACAAGAACAAGGAATAGACTTCGATGAGGTGTTTGCACCAGTTGCTAGGATAGAGACAGTTCGATTGATATTAGCACTAGCAGCATATCATGGATGGCAAGTACACCACTTAGATGTAAAATCAACATTTTTACATGGAGAATTGAAGGAAGAAGTCTATGTTACACAACCTGAAGGTTTCATTCAACAAGGAAACCTAGGAAAAGTCTACAAGCTAACTAAAGCTTTGTATGGCTTAAGACAAACACCTAGAGCTTGGAACGTGAAGCTTGGCCAAACATTAAAGTCATTAGACTTTAAGAAATGTAATCTCGAAAAGAGAAGCAAGACTTCTACACTTATCGTTGGAGTATATGTAGATGATTTGATAATCACGGGCACTCCAAAGAAGGAAGTAGAGTTGTTCAAATCCCAGATGAGAGATAAATTTGAAATTAGCGAATTAGGGTTGCTAGCATATTACCTTGGGATAGAAGTTACACAGACAGGAGGAGAGATTACGATCAAGCAAACTGGATACATTAACAAGATCTTAAAAGAGACAAGCATGACAGACAATAATGACACGAAGACACCGATGGATCCCGGCACTAAGTTGGTCAAGGCGGAAGATGGAAACCCAGTTGACGCAACTTATTACCGAAGCTTAATTGGAAGTCTCAGATACTTACTGTATACAAGACCAGATCTTAGTTACTCAGTCGGACTACTCAGCAGATTTATGCAAGACCCAAAGGATCATCACCTGAAGGCAGTGAAACAAGTAATCCGATACATCAAAGGAACGAAAGACCATGGAGTAATATACAAGAAAGAAGGAAGCTGCAAGATTACAGGATACATCGACAGTAGTTATGGAATCAATACAGATCAAGGAAAAGGAACTAATGGAATAGTATTTTACTTTGGAGAGTCACCTATTACCTTGTGTACTCAGAAGCAACCGACAGTAGCGCTCTCATCATGTGAATCAGAATTCATGGCGGCTACTGCAGCAGCATGTCAAGCCTTATGGCTAAAGCAATTACTCAGTGAATTAACTGGATTAGAAGAAAAGAAGATAACGCTTAGAGTTGACAACGTATCAGCTATAGCACTTGTAAAGAACCCAGTTTTTCATGGAAGGAGCAAGCACATAGACATTCGCTATCATTTCATTCGGGAATGTGTAGAGAATGGTCATATCAGTGTGGAACACGTAAGTGGAGAACTTCAAAGAGCGGATATTTTAACAAAAGCCTTACCAAGACTCAAGTTCGTGACTATGCGACAAATGCTCGGAGTTCAAGACTTAGGACGAAGCAACGATCAAGATTAAGGAGGAGAATGTGAGCATGTAATCTCGTTGGATATTACTTAATATAGTAATGACATTGGTTAGTCTAGCTTTCACACGCCAATGCCCCCAGATCAAATCGAGTATGGTCTCCTGGAAAAAACCATTTAATGATTCATCATTTTTACTTATCCATTTGTTACTAATACTACATTAACTATGAATATGGATCAAGTCATTTCATAAGTTAATATTCTGTTTCTCGTTGTATTTGATTGAACAAGATTACCAAATCATCTGAACGTATTCCAGATAGATCTTGGGTATGGCCATACAAACATCTTGTCAACCCTACGAGGGGCTCAAATATAGTATTATACTTTGAAACAAATTCAAATGAACAAATTCTCTTGACTACAAACATAACTCATGAACTTTGTAACACTTCTGAAAATAGCCCTTATAACTACCAGTTACGGATAGCGTTAGACTATCTTACACAAATGCACTACATTCATATCAGTTATCTGGTATCTCAAGTCTGAGGATAAACACTTCATGATATACTTAATGACAAAAATCCATAAAGTATCATCATGTAAAGTTGGGATGAGTCCTATATTCAATTCATTGAATATCATGTGAATCTGGTATGTCCCACGCATCAATATACTTTAAAAGTATATTCTACCAAAACTCAGATTTGTCTTAATTCAATGACATTCCCACATCATTAATCGACAACGGACTATTTAGAATAACATAAGTTATTCATGGATTAAACATGCAAATATAGGATATAATATTAAGAAAATGAAAATAAACATAACCAATATTTTATTTCATTTAAATAATATTTGTTCAAAACATCCCTTATCCAAATACTAAATAGATCAATGCATGATAATACTGGTTAATGAATTATGTCTCAAGTAATGACAATCATACTTGTTGACAAGGCATAATTTCAACTAACTTTGATCTATCGGAATTTTGAGAATACTTATCTTAAGAATTCAACTAGTGAAGTTCTTGTATGTGTGCATTCAAAATATTTTGATATTGCCACATAATATTTCATAAAGTGTGTGACATCCTCAACCACCAATTTATGACAATCAAACTTTCAAACAATTTTAAAGTTTAAAGCATTCTAATTCTTTATTGTATAATGCAACTATGCTCTTGGTTGAGCACAACTAGTTCACATGGCCATTTACAAGGATGAAATCCTCCCATGACTAGTATTGAGTGTCATCTCAATTATACCAGCATCATTGTATACAAACAACAATATGCTCTTTAAAATTTCGTAAACTTCAATATCTACAGTGTAATGTTTGATGCCTTCCAAACTTTCAAGTTTGTTGGCTATGACAATTACGCAACAATTGTTGTATTGCTCATCTATAGAATTTTGAGAGCAATTCCAGGCTAAGGAATGTAATTCTAGATTCAAACATATTCTATTAGAATATTCATTCTAATAACTTCATTAGATATCAATGTTGTCAAATCATCTTGCCTTCAAGCATGATACAACAATCACATGATGTTCATGAAAAATCCTTGTGTCAAACTAAGATTTTATTCATGTTCTACATATCCATTTTACAAATGATATATCATGTTCTTTTAGACTCATTTATTTACCGCACATGTTAATAAACATATTTTCCAAGGTTGTATGTCTTATTTTCTAAATCTTTCAAGTGAAGTTCCATTCCAAACCAGAACTTAACATTTTATCTTAGATGGAATGTTACTACCCACATCATATAAGATTTTAAAGAAAATAAACATAATACTCCCACTAGCTTTCAGGAATACTTAGAAATTATCTTATTTTAATTTTTAAACCAAAACTTGGATTTAATAGTTAAACATAAGAATCATCTCCTAGATGCATGCATATATCCATTAATGGATTCTTGCCTTTTGTACATTTTCAAAGATTATGTGAATTCATAAAACTCCTTTGTATTACTTATCGTCCTCGCAAAAGTAATCACACAACAAAGAGTTTTTGATATTCATTGTCAGATTTCATATAAATTGAAATTAAGTATGACAATCATAATCATTATATATTTAATGTTCCAAGGAAAGAATATTCAATTACAGTTAATCGCTTAAGTGTGATTAATAATCTTGTCACAAGCCATGCATTAAACACATGTACAATTTTGTCCATATGATTTCTACACAAAGAATTTAAACCGCTAGGGTTTTCCTTCCTTTGAAGAAACTCATCTTTATTAAGATAAACCAAGTTTACAAAGTTGATTATCTCTTTGGACATCATCTTAACATTCATAGTATGAATAATTTACCACAATTCAATATTAGGTAATATATCATTATGATTAACAGGTTTACCATGATCCTGTAAATCATATTTCTCATCATATCAAATATCTGAGATATCCTTGCGGATCTATGAATGAGAATTCCATCATTTTGAGGTATATCATATTTGACCTCATCATGATATTCACTAGTGTATTTTAGAAGATTATGTGTTTTGTAATTGTAATCTCTTCAAGATCTAAACAAAACTCCCACTTGCTTTTGTAATTTAAAGACTATCTACAAATACTTCAGCAAGTAGAACAACACCAAATTGTTTTCTTTTGGGATATTACAAAACACACCGACAGTTCGTAAATCTTGTTCGTTAATAACCTACTCCATAAGTACTTTTAACAATTCAAAACTTCAATATAAGACTCAATGTGATTCATCACATTCCATACTAAAATGGTGTCTTATTAATCTTCTAGGTTTGAGTTTATTAAGTATATCCAATCAATACTCAATTTTCTAACCTTGATAAATTTTGGAAGAAAAGAAGATATAGTTATCTTGAATCAAACAATATAACAAATGTTTGATTCTTCTAACTGAACATTCCATATACATACAATATTTCATTAGAATTAATAATGTAAGACAATCTAACAATATGTAAGATAAACATATTTCTTTTGGCTTACCTATTTACCAACTAAGTCAACTTAATGATATAATAGAATATTCAAGCCAATTGCATGTTTTATAACATAAGTATTCTTTGACCAAGTCAAAAGACATAGCAGTTATAATATCTTACTTTATATTATTAAGTCTTTAAAAGACTTCATGTTTGTGACTTTACAAAGAAACACATAAACATTTATAATTTAAAGTAATTATGAACACCACATCATGGTTTCAATTAATTTATTTTCAAGTTAATATACTACTCTATCTATTTATGTCATTCTAAAAATACATAAATATTTAAGATAGTATTACTTTATCTAATTATGTCATTCCAAGAAGTGTCCAACTTAAGAAACTGCAAAAGCATCCACGCCCGATCCCACGACAAGTGGAGATTTACCTTGAGATTACAATCTAGCCAAGATCTCACTTAACCTAAAATGTAACTTCAAGTGTTTCTATAGTTTGAATGACATAAGACATAAAAGTAGTCTATGCTATAATCTTGACACATGTTCTTTAAGCAAGACAATCTTATTAGAATGTTAATCTCTTGTCATACGATCAAGAGAATCCATTAATCATATTTGTATGTGTTGTTCCTTTGCACACAATAAATGCTTCTCCCACTTGTGCATAGAACAACACCATATAGCACACAAACAACACGACTTGCATTTTGTTTATGTGAACAATATGATAGTGTCATAGATATATAAGCATTACAAGTAGATGTAGGAGCACTTAATTATCAAGGAAACGTTCATGACTATCCTTGAGAATATGAATGTCTACATTTGTGAACGTAATGTATTATTTCAAGAAAATCCACCAAGATAATAAATCTTGTAACTCCCACTGAATTAGACAACGTTACAATAATGTCTTATTCAGTAATACACCATACTCCCACTGGATTTGACAACATTGTAAGTGTTTCATTAACCGGTGAAAATAGCGTGCTATTACGTTACTACCCATTTGTAAGACCATTCGTAACAATTACTTAGGTACTACAAGAGTGTATTCTACTCTGTAGATGATGGATCATCCATCAATGCTATTAACTTGAAAAATTGAGCATGCAATTTCTTCCATAATAGGTCTACTATCCCCACAATGGTGTGTAGCACCTTTAATTGGTCAAATCAAAACAACTAGATAAAATATACTAGTTTGTCTTTTACCAATTTTGCGGTAATTAGTCTAGCTTCTAATTTAATAACTCATAAAGTGTCAAACATGTTTTCTAGTTGACTAAAATGTTATATAAGAATTCAATCACCAACAGAGGGTAATGAAATCTCTTAAGGAAAACATGGTGTGCAATTTTCTTAACTATTAAAGTTGCTATGAGTTATATTAGAATTTAGACAATTCTAATGTTCCTAACATACCTTTCTCAATCATGAAAAGGAATAGGATTGAGTCTCACTCTTCTTCCATGGAAAAGAGTTTATGTTTGTCTTTTAGTAAATTTTTCTTGATCAAACATTCGTTTGAAAACAGAACTAGATCAATTTACCAAAGCCCAAACTACGTTTACGGTTTAATGTTGCATTAATACAATCAAAAGAATTAACAAAATTCAATTTTTAGTATTTTCGATAATTAAATCTTTCAAGAAAATAAAATACCCTTGGTCAATATTCATATTAACCATAGAATTTTTCTTGAATCTAGGACCCTCATTATCATAGTTTCACCACATCAGTTGATCTGCTAGTGATGAAAGTATAGAATAGGTAATTGTCGAAGAACAATAATTGACAAACAAGTTTGCAATTCCTAGAAATTATGGGATTTACAATTTTGCCAAAACAATTAATGCAAAATGTAAGCATGTTTTATCCCATCTTATGCCTTAAGTCATAGGTCTCACTAACTAACTTAATTAAGTTGTCTAATTTAGAAACTGCAAATCATTAAGCTGAGGTCTCACACAACAAAATAATTCACCTTGTCATTGTAATCTAGATCAAGGTCTCACATAACTAAATTACAACTTCAAGTGTTTCATATCATTAGATGGCATAAACTTAAATTTAAAGGGTACAATTTTTGATGTGTAATCAAAACTTATGTATAAAGAAGCATGCATACAACTTTATAACACAAAATTTTCGAAAAAACTTACTTGTATTTTAATTGCTAAGATTAAATTCTACAAAGTTTTAATCGATGCGTTGAGAAACTTACAACTTTGTACTAAGATGCTTCGTACATAGAATGGTTATACTAGGTAGCTCCAATCGAACTCACAGAGGGCAGAGGACCAGGTAAGCGCTGAAGCATAACCTTAGACATCCTTTCAGTGTGACCGTGCGCACTTCTTTTAACCCCTTTTTAGTTTGTTCTAGTGGGTGAGCCGTTCTAACCATTTAGTACAGTCGCATCAATCGATTAAAAGTTCAAGAATAATACTTAGATAACAAATCAATTTTGCCATAATTTAGTCTATTTAATTTTCTATTCATAAAAAACCCTTTTTGCTTACAACATGTCAAACAATATATAAACAAAAAAGCATTTTAATAAAAATTAAGCACACTCAAATAATATAAACATATAACTAAACAATTTAACATATGTAAAAACAATTAGCCACATGCATAATTATTTCAATAAACTCTAATAAACAATTCTAGGCGTAAATAAATGCATACATTAACTAGGACTTTCATCTCGCAAGAAGATGAGCCACATACATCGACAAGTCGATTGCGTAAGCCAAAGTTAATAATATACCAATTAGCACGTAACGAATTTTTATTAGTTATAATTGAGGTCTTCCCCAATTCAATAATTATCAAATAAATAGAACATGTGTGTATCAACTAAACAATTTATTACAAACAATACTCCATGGCAAAACATGCATGTTCCACCATGGATTCCGCATAACAATTATCAACCAAGATACGCATATTACATGGCACATAACAATTATTCATTAATTAACCACATAAAATTAGCATGCAATCCTAGGGTTTCTACAAGTTTTACAAAATTAAAACCTAATTAAATAATTAAAGGGTAATCGACCCTATATAAATAAAATTAGGGTTTTCGAATTCAAAACCCTAGAAACCATAAAAAACATGCATATAATCATAAAGATTCAATTTTTATGTGTTTCGGTAATTAATTACATCATATTAACGGCTCTTGATGCCACTGTTGGGATTTTAATACTCATAACAATTATATAAAATCAAATAACATCATCAAAGCATGCAGCGGAAGTAATTAGGAATAATACATGTAAGTAATTAACCGAACAAGAAAGTGCGTACCTTTTAGCAATTCAAGAATCAAACGATGATTAGAACAAGAACAAAAACCCAAAACCCTAACTTAGGGTTTATTATATTCGACCCAACCAAAAGTCGACCACCAAGAATACAAGCTCAAGCGTGCTTGTCCTTCGTTCTTGTACACACGTACTATTAGCGATTTAATGTGAAAAGCTAGTTCCTTGAATCACAAATAAAACCAAACACTTGTTTCTTTAGTTAAGCAAAATCGAAACCCTTATGGTGAGGGGTGTTCGACCGACCACAAAAGAAAGAGGGAAGAAGAGGAGAAATTAGGTATATTGGTGATCCAAGGTTTTGAAAATAATGAATACAAGGGTTTGTATATATACATTCTCAAAACTTGGTGACCAAGAAATCCCACCTCCTTGGGTTGGGTAGCCCACGACCGGCCAAGCCATCCCAAAGGGATTCCGGATCCTTCTTGTCCACTAATTTCATTCTTAGTCCTCGTAGTTTATATTTAACGACCGTTAACCAAACCTCGTTAAATATTTAACTATCGTTATGTTTTATTTCGTGACTAATAATTAATAATAACATTTTATATATTAATTATTAACATCAACTCTCATACGTAATGTGTGCAATCCCGAAGTCTCGAGTTCGAATCCGGTCATACTAATATTAATAATTATCCATAAACCTTTCAGGTAGATTAGTTGGTATCCATGTTCTTGGATCTCTTAGATCAAATCTAGGTGGTGGAGGTGGAATGGCAAACGGGTATCTCGGTATCCAACTTCTTGGATCAAATGGAGGTGGTGACATTGGTGTCGATGGAGGACTGAAGGAAGGGATGTTGGGTTGCCAGGATCTTGGGTCTCCTGAATTGAACACTTGAGGTATTGGAATAGGAGGGAAATTTGATGGTGGACTTGATGTCAAGGGTGGTAAAGGTGGTAACTTAGGTAAAGGTGGCAATGATGGTAAAGGCGACATAGGAGGGAATTGGAATGATGGCGGAAATGGAGGAAACGAAGGAAAAGGTGGCAATGAAGGGAAAGGCGGTAACTGAGGTAATGGCAGATGTGGTGGCAATGATGGCCATGGAGGCAGTGATGGAAACGGCGGGAATGGAGGTAAAGGCCATGGAAAATAAGGTAGGAAAAACTTTGAAGAATTGAAAGAATCCGATAATATATTTTCTTCCTCTAGCGTAACATCATATGTCCCACAGAGCGTTGAGTTCCTCTTAAATGGCCTGTAACTGAGTGCGCTTACACTATAAACCCAATGATTAGTTGATCTTGATTTGACAGTGATCTCTTTAGATGTTGTAGACACTGCAGGAACATTGCGCAGTGAGGAACCGAGCTTCTTACTAACGTTTCTTCACAAAATGACTAAATGGTCGGGCCATCTACGCAGTCAACTCCTTCAACTGACGGTATATCCAATCTGTAAACACCGTATCTATTCGTCGTTCTATTGACAGAAAACGTAATTTGTTCTGTTGTTGCTGGTGCATTCGCTTGAAATTACAGTGTACATGAACATCAGCACCTGTTTCATAAGACAAAAGTAAGGTACAAAAACATATACTATAAATACTTGTTACAAGTATTAGTATATATGTACCTGGTAAGAAATAGCTTAGTTTTGTAAATGAGTTATCGTGACACACGTCGCAGAACATTGAGCCCGTGACTGTGATATGAGAAGTCGGGTATGACGGCTGAGCCACAGCAAACAGATGACAAGTATTGGATACTAATTTATTAATCTATGTATTTAGCTTTTATGTATATATGTATAAAGTAAAGGGTCCTAGTGTGGCAAAAGTAAAGCCTATAACCGAATGACAGTTATAAACGGTTATGGAAGTTAACTTGAAAGATTGTGTCGGTTTGTAGATGTCAGCTAGAAAAGTATAAGTACCCCATGCAAACCAAGTCTGTAAACAACGATTGTTTTATAAAATAAACTTAGCATACTTTTATCCAATTGTTCATAGAAAGAAAAGAGACCAACAGTTGGCATCAGAGCCAAAGGTTCGAACCAGAGACAACGAAACAGATTGATTCAGGGAATCAATCAAGAGAACAAACAGACCATGCGCATACTGGTCAATCAAGACAGAGAAGAGTTTTTTTTTTTTTTTTTATTCCGAAGAATCAATAAAGAAAGAAACACGATTCGATTAAAAGAAAGATCAAATCAGAGAACACAAAAGAAAGGAGAAATAAACGTACCCGGTTGTGCGAAGAAGAAACCGTCGCCGTGTTCTTGCCGGAGAAGAGAACAGACAAGAATAACCATTATTACTGGAGAAAGAAATTGAAACACCGATTAACCACCACCATTTGATTAGAAAGAAAACCAGAAGAAGGACGACGATTACAGTTGTGCCCTAACTGCGTGAAGAAGAAAGAAGGAAGGAAGTAGAAGCGGACTTTGTTTGGGTATTAGAGAACGCAGTTTATTTAGTTGGGTATAAAAGAACGCCACTTTTTAAAAGCCCACAAGAATTGAAAAGGCCCAAGGGAAATTACAGGTTTTACATTTCTTAATACACGTTTTTCTCTATTAGTAGAATAGATTCAAAGTAAAATTTTTGTTACAATTCGCATTAGAAAAACGTTAGAATTGTTTGAGAATTATTGTGGTTAGATAAGAAAATTTAAGTTCGACTGTTATTAGAATTATATTGGTTTTAGAAGAAAATCAAATCGAAAGATATGACGGGAGATAAAAACGAAAACAGAGTTGTTTTCACCACATCGTTGCCATCATATCAATGCCCAGTTCTAAACAATACGAACTATACATTATGGGCATTAAGAATGAAGAAGATATTAATGGCAAATGGAGTATGGGATTTAGTAGAAGGAACAGGTACATCAAAAGAGATTGATGTAAAAAAGGATAGTTCGACGTCAGCATACCTATTTCAAGGGTTACCAGAAGATTTACAAATGCAAGTTTCGAGATGTGAAACAACAAAAGAAATTTGGGACTCTCTAAAGTCCAGATTTATTGGGACAGAAGATGTACAACAAGCACACTCGCAACAACTTAAATCAGAATTTGAGAGACTTGTGATGAAAGAAGATGAAAAAATAGATTCGTTTGCTGGGAGGTTGATGAGTAGTATTACAAAGGCTGCTACATGTGGATTGACGTTTGATGAACAAACAAAAGTACGAAAATTACTGAATGCAGTGCCAGATAAGTTTGTACCAATAGTAGCAACCATTGAAATGGTTGTTGATTTTAAGAAAGCAAAATTAGAGGAGATTATTGGGAAACTTAAGACTTATGAAGAAAGGCTTAAGTTTAGAAAAGGAAGTGAGAAGTTATTGTTCACAAGTCAAGGGAATAACATAAATTATGAACGCAGTTATGGAAATTGATAACGCTACACGCGTCGTTCGGGGTCAAGGAAACTTCCTTTTCTTCGAGCAAGTTTTATAACACCCTAGGCAGTGAACCTAATCGTTGTAGTGTAGTAATTAGGGTAAGCCACGGGTATTGATATCGTTCTCTAGGGGAATAGGAATGCTAGTGAGAAGTTACTACGCTAAGGTTGAGGTTGAGGAAGATTATTTTTTATCTTTTTATGTTTTTTAGAAAATGAAAAGGTACGAATCTCGGGTATTGGATTTGGGGGGTTGGTATTGCTACCGATTACTCTACTATTATCTAATTATCTAAGCTAAGGTTGTGATAGTCTATGTCTAATTGATGTGTACTCGTATGATAGTTTAAAGATGTGTTTACTTAGGTTTTACTACTCCTTAATTATCTCCTATTGATGGTTGATTTGTCACGTCCTTATTCCTAGTTGCGTTGTGATTCTAAGGCTATAGGGCGTGCTTATTTCCCTAACTCTTTGAAATTACCAAAGGGTCTTGTTTACAAATCCTCTAGTGATTTATAGACGCCTACTCTACGGTTGTCCTTGAATACTTTATCCTACAATTACCTAGATAATTATATTCTAAAGTTCACAAAGAAATGTCAAGCATTAAGTACACAACGAATAATCTAGCGCACTCTAGATCATTAGTCAACTAAGATAAGTATCAACCAATCAATATTCAATAATTAAGTTTCATATTCCCTAAGCAAACACACAAATAAATTAGCCGGACATGGAGAACATGCAAGCATACACACAAATAATCAAAGACATAATTAAATTAATGAAGTAAATACTTATCTTGATGTATAATAGGGTTTAGAACCCTAAAATACTGCACAAGAAAGCCTTGGTTCGGTTTTAGGTTTTTACTCCAAAAGACTACACATAAAAACTGAAAAATTCGGATTCTATATATAAGATTACATCTGCGACGGCGTCACCTTATGTTTCGTGACGCCGTCGTGTCGCCGTCATTAGGGTTTCGTCTTGGCCACGTAAACCTTGCGACGGCGTCACCTTATTACTGTGACGCCGTCCCCTTCAGCTCTGACGCCGTCTTGGCTGCATCTAGGCCGTCTGAGTAACGACGGCCTACTCCTTTAGAACCTGACGTCGTCCCTTGAAAACATGCAATTTTTCTTCTGAGCCGTCGCAAAATTCCTTCCCGACGGCGTCGCAGATATGCAGTGACGCCGTCGCCTTGTGTTTCAGCAGCTTTGAGTGTCTCGATTCTGACTTTGGCCATTTTCTTCGTATATTCGCGCCTTTTCGTCCAAATAAGCATCATTCCAGCATTTTGCCTTCAAGAGACCTAAAAAGTGAAAAGGAACGATATTAAGCAATAACGGATACAAAAGTGATCGAATAAGGGCTTAAATGACCCCTCAAAAAGGTACCTTTTAAAACCTTATCAGAAATGATAGACGAAGAGGTGGTAATCACACACGAGGAAGAGGCCAAGGAAGATTCACAAGAGATAGTAAGAATGAAGATGGTTATGATAGAAGAATGAGAAACCTTGGAGATCAAAACTACCATAGAAGACACTAGAGAAATAGAATGTTATAATTGTCATGAGTTTGGACACTATGCTTCAAATTGTCCAAAACCAAACCGTAGAGAAGAAAAAGCAAACCTTGTGTTCGAAGATGACAAACCAGCACTATTGGTTACTAGTAAAGATGAAAAGGAGATAACATCCTTAAAAGAAGAACCGAGAAGGAAAGGAATTGTTATTGAGAAGGATGAAATTCCAAAAGAAAAGTTGGAAGATATGCGGTCAGAGATAGAAATTGACTTAAAGAGTAAATTAGAGTTTTGGAAGTTCAAAGAAAAAGATGATGAAGTTTGAAGATATCGAAGGCATTGATTAATAAATTAGGAGGGAGTATTGGATACTAATTTATTAATCTATGTATATAGCGTTTATATATATATGTATAAAGTAAAGGGTCCTAGTGTCTCAAAAGTAAAGCCTATAACCGAATGACAGTTATAAACGGTTATGGAAGTTAACTTAAAAGATTGTGTCGGTTTGTAGATGTCTGTTAGAAAAGTATAAGTACCCCATGTAAACCAAGTCTGTAAACAACGATTGTTTTATAAAATAAACTTAGCATACTTTTTTCCAATTGTTCATAGAAAGAAAAGAGACCAACAACAAACACACAGACAAACAACAAGAACAAGAAGAATGTTTGGACTCATGTTTGTGAGATCCTGATCATAAGTACTACTTATCGAGATGCAAAGAATGAGCGCATGTGTTGGGTTAGAAATAAGTACAAAACTGATCACATTAATTTTGCTCAAAATGAGTTCATGGTCTCTTACTCGTGAGCAAACCAATTTGGTTCACTAGAAACAGACAGTAATTCAAATATTGTGCATATTACATCAATTCGGGATTTAAACATTGAGCTTACTTTTGGATGAACATAACCCTATCAACTATTGTGCAACTGTGAATCATAATTATGTATAGACCGAATGCAGAACCTGTCGCAAATAGCCATATTAAACTCTCAACCATCAACACGTAACCTTCTGGAAACTTGAATCCAACATAATCCGAGCTAATGCACAAGTACATCCAACTTGAACAAGCATATATACTGATACAGGATATGTATTACAAATTATCATCTGGATGTAGATTTGCACAAGTCATGATCAATCTTTCCAATCTGTCAAAAAATAGCTCAGTTTCTTACAACTTACAATCCCATATCCAAAAGTTTCACGTCTGTATATATATATCCGTTGTGAAAATTGCAAAGTGTATCCATCATATATATTCAAATAACATGCACACAAGTCATTTCAAGTTGATAAAGAGTGCATTTTCTGGTAGCGAATAGCATCACATTGTCACTCACCTCACATATGTATACCAATCTCAGCCTCACTTCTACTCTAGCATAGCAAAATTGTCCTGATTAAGTGGTTTCTACCCAGTAGCAGGTCTTTGTGCACACTATCCTCTTCTAATTGATTTAAACTTTTGGTCTGTGTGATACAACCGTATCTAGTCCCTAGCAACATGATGAAATTACATTACTTTCTCACCAAAGCACCATTTTACTATTCTTTTCCCAAATCTTAACTCTTGTAAATACAAACCATTTTGTCTCAAATGATCTAATATTGGACGATATCAACTTTTTAGATGTAAGCCAACCAACTACTAGCTTGACACCCTGTTCCTTCCTACCAACAATCCTGCTGTGTGTGTTCAGTAATGTCCAACTATAGAACTCCTTGACTGTTATCATGTCAGTCAGCAAACAAAAAAATAATTTTGAGTTGCCGGGCAAAGAAAAATATTAGCATATATATATATATAACTTTCACTGTATTTGGAGCAACAACTATTAACTGTTGCGCAGGTTGTGTGGGGTTTCTAGGATCGAATGATCCAAACAACAACATGTATAATCATCATTGAAAGGAGAAATAAAAGGAAACACAGAAGATGGGTTGAACCCTTTAATAACTGATATATAAAAACTGGAAGGGTTACTTGTTGACTTACAGGATCATGTCTATATATACTTATTGAAGCGGCATAATTGAACATCCAAACGTTGTGTTTTTTGGGATGTAATTGTTTCCTACTAACTACCCTAACTGCCTGCGAATGGGCCTGTATGGGTTAACATATTTGGACCCATGTTGCAGACTTAATTCGACCCAATTTACAATACATAAAACAATAAACATACTTTGATCTAAATATATTAGAGGCTAACATTCTCCCCCCTAATTATTTAGTATCAAAACCTTCTTAAGTGATCCTTCTGGTATTTTCAAGCAATGACATCAAAGTCATTGTTGTCTTGGCTGCTTCCTTGTTGTCCATCTTCATCATCATCCAATCTAACACCAAACTTGTTGTTCTCTTGTTCATTCCATGTGCTCCATCCTTCACTGCACTATCCTTCTGGCCTGATGGGTCCTTGGCTGCTACAACATTGCTAGTTTCACCCAATTCTGCCGGCTTTTCACCCCAAGGAACTTTTGCAATTTCATGGCATATCACTATAAAATTAATGAACTTCCTATAGCAATCTGTTATTGCCTTACTATCTTCATTTGTTAGACCGTCTTCATTCTTTTGATGGCTTTTGTTGGTTTGTTGCAAAGGTTTTATCATCTTCTGATCATCATCGTACTATCATCACAACATCAAGGCCTTGTCCCCATCATACTCATACATCTTCATCTTTGCATCATTGCCTTTGTCAACCATCATGGTTGTAGGGTTCTTCATGAACCTGGGTTTCAAGGTTGGTTCTTTTTCTCGATCTCTTATGAATAAACGCAGCCATGTTTTCTTCTTCTCCTTTCTTTCTATTCTTCTCTTTTGAATTTGAATCTGCCCCTTTTTTCTCTTGGTTTAACCACCGTTCTTTGGTGGTAACCGTCTAAAGTGTCTCTTTTATCTTTCTTTATCTTCATCTTCATCGTCATTCATGGCAGATTCTTGAGTGTGTTGTTTGAACCCTTCGCTCTGATACCAATGTTGCACAGGTTGTGTGGGGTTTCCAGGATCGAATGATCCAAACAACAACATGTATAATCATCATTGAAAGGATTAATAAAAGGAAACACAAAAGATGAGTTGAACCCTTTAATAACTAAAACTGGAAGGGTTACTTGTTGACTTACAGGATCCTATCTATATATACTTATTGAAGCGGCATAATTGAACATCCAAACGTTGTATTGTTTGGGATGTAACCGTTTCCTACTAACTACCCTAACTGCCTGCGAATGGGCCTGTATGGGTTAACATATTTGGACCCATGTTGCAGACTTAATTCGACCCAATTTACAATACATAAAACAATAAACATACTTAGATCTAAATATATTAGAGGCTAACATTAACTACTATTGTTTCCAATAATTACATAAATTTAGAAGAAAATTGGATCATAAGCACGGGGGTTAACATTCCTAGGAGATGTGATGAACTTGAAATACACCAATAAAAAAAGAAGATCAAATGAATTATTATTACAAAGCCACATATCAAAGTTCTATATAACGCGAAAATAATATGTAAGCACGCCCTTGTGAGTTTCTAAGCTACATGAACTGTACATTGCAAAACCCAAATTATACTAAAGACGAATGAGCCAAAACTGGTAATTTTTTATTCTATAGATATTAGATTTTAAAGGTGTAAGCGAGTATAGTATTGAGAAACAAGGGGCAATTATTCCTTGTTACCTAGAAATAATTGGTCGGACATCTTTAGTCTGATCAACCAGGGTCTCTAGAAAAGGAAGTAACAACTACACCCACCAAGAAGCTATTTGGCTTTACCACATATCAACATAGTTACATATAGGTCGTGTTATGCTCCTTATACAGTTTGAACTTTAACATTCTCACAAGTTAGCCTCTTTATGCAGCCAAATTAAATTGTTCACAAAAGTTTCCAGGCTCAAACATATAAAATTGCAACAGATCAGTCGCTTTTAATTAATATGCAAGGAATACGGACATAAACTAACATCCCCTTATATGGAAATCAAATTAACTAACAAGTGTACAAGAAATGTTATGCAGCTTCTAATAATTAGCGGTAACTTAATGTAGCAACTAAGATTAACGGAATTTCCTAAACAAGAACATCTTACTAATTTTCCAAACAGGACTCGTGAGGTCCAATTCTAATCATAATATCAGCATCTGTATCCCCTTGCCGAAACACTCAAATTGTCAGTTTGGAATTGCGTTATATTTTTGCATATTATAAGCACTACCAAACAACCCCTAAAACAACACATACTGTTTCTAATTCAGTTTAGGGATATCTGTGATTACATACCATTAAAATCTGCTAATGCTTCGACAGGGTGTTTGGAATAACATTTTTAAAATATAATAAGCACTTTTTAGAGTCTAGCTGAGAAGTGCTTATTTTCGACATAAAATAGGCCCAGGTTGTTTTATCTCAGAAACACAATACCAAACACCGTCATATTATAAGCAGATTCTAATTCTAATAGCTAAGCAATCTCATATATCCCTATATTATTAAAGACCATAAAAGACAGTCCCAACTCCTAGGGAGGAAAGTAAATAAGAGTGTCAAATTAGCGGGTCAAAACAGGTTGACTGACCCACATATATTTCTAATTTTCTACTAATCAGATGATGTGCTTAGTTGGATTACAAAATCTGTAATACTGGAGTCCCCTTAATGAGAAATCAAAACAAATACGAGCTCCTGAACATAATTTTTTAAAACATACCAAGGTCTTTGGTAGCTAGGTTAGCGTGATGCATTGTTAAATTCCTCTAGCAATGACATGCTAAAAACAGCAAACACGCTATAAGTAACCATATGACATAACAAAAAAACAGCAATCATTATCCAGAAATGGTTCTTGGTAAGGCAACTTGCTAATGTTACGAATTTATTTACATAAAAACGACCTAAAAGTTCCAGAAAATGACTAACAAGCTCATTGCAGTAAAACCACCAACTTATGAGCTCCAAGCCACTTTAAGATTGAAAGAGAAATTTCTGCATTTTAAAGGCCAATTGTCGGCAGTGCCCGGTCTTGCCCGGTAATTCGTCATTCCACGCACATATTCTTCTTCAGACTCAACATCCATAAAAAATGCCTCGATCTTGAGGCTCCCGTTGGCAGGTACAGCCAACAAGGATCTGTGCAGCGGCAACACAACTTGCTCTCCAGTTAATTTATATTTGTCAGTTCTAAATATTGTCGCCTTATACTGACCTAGGATGCCACCATCATCTTTGACCACATCGTCTCCATAATACACCATTATGGAGCCGCAAATCTGTATAGGAACACCGGGGTTAGTCCACGTACACGTCAGCTCCATTGACGCATCTACTGCATCTTTTAGTAGAATGAAGTTCACGAGCACGCGGCCAATATCACCTTCAAACTTAAGTGTCCCACACTTTGTTTTTGGATCCTCTTCCCAAAATTTTGAGAGGGATTCATTATGCTTGCCATGGAATATCAAGTAACATTGATCTTTGCTTTTGCTCATAGCATGGAGCAGCAGATCAACCTCAACGGAGGACGAGACGGGGACAGAACGGCGACCACTTGGGTCGCCAAAGGGAATTAAAGAATCATAGCCGATGTCTAATGAGTCATGCCATTCATGGTTGAAACATGATATGCAACAAAAATCCTTCGCATCGGTCCGCGTCCACCCATCCGCTCTTGCCAACAATGCATCTTTTACCCAAAGTTCCCCAAAAATACTTCCTTCGTCAAAATCCGGATCTGAAACACTCACACTCATGGTAAATAGCTCAAATCGAGATTGAGAATACCTGATGAAAATAAAAGCAACCATCACAAAACTAAAAACAAAAATTTAACTATACATAAGAAAACTGCGTTGAACAATAAACAAAAATTCTTGAATAGATATAGAGGATCAAGAAATATATAAATATTATGTATCAAATAAATCTGTCTAATGAAAAATACAGTACCCTAACCTTCCGCTATAGCTAATTCCCTTTCATTCAGATTTAACTCGATACATAATAATCTCCAAATAAAGCCCCAGAGCAAAGACAAATATGATTCATATTTAACTACTATATTAAAGTCCATGATGAGCAACATTTTGACGTCAAACCATACAGTTGGTTATAATAAAAAATATCTTAATTTAATGTGCACAAACTAAATTTCAAATTTATTTGTTGGAAATTTAATAAGCAAAGACAGCCATCACTAAAGATGGCTTTGTAGCCGGTTTGTGTCATTTCACAATAAAAAAAATAGTGTGAAACTAGTTTCTTTAAAACTGATTAAAAACTAATAAAATTGTTAAATTTTAAATATATGTTAATTATAATTATATGTAATATTTTGTTTACAGATTACAAAATGACCCAAACTTTACAAGAAGTCAATTTTCAAGACATAATGAGAAGGTAAAATACTTTACGCAAACAACCTTACTTAAATGAAACGAACGGCACAGAATATATCAATTATTTTCAAAGTACAAACGTGTAATTACCTAGTTTCAGAAGGAGAAGGGATTATACGATTAACAGTTTCCCTTGTTTCTTTAACCGGTAGTTCCAAGAATTTCCAGAATGCGGTGTGTCCCAATAAGCAGCCCTATACCAAAAAAAAAAAAAAAAAAAAAAAAAAAAGTTTAGAACTGTTATAAAATGTGGTATTGTGACCAACTTTGCTTTTTATACTAATAGTTTTTTTAAAAAATTATCTTTTTATACTAATAGTTTTTGAAAAAGATAATCATGTCTGTACTTAACTTCTTCATAGTGCATTAACCAATTCAAAGACCAATTTAAATTATAGAATATAAACCCCAAAACTTAAATAAAACTTAACAACCGACTTTCATAAGATAGTCCCGCATAACAGGATTCGGGTAAATAAAACACGGACCCAAAAACCGAACTAGAAAAATATGCTAGATAAAGGCCTACCGGGTTGATCCCCAAAAGATGAAAGCACTTATCCATTACCGCTTCAGTTGCCCTACACAACCCTACTTTAGCCTTGCCACGCCGAACCTGCCAAAATAAACCAAACCATATTAAATTTTAACCAAAAACTAATTTTTAGAAAATTAACTTGGTTTAAGGAAACCAAAAATTCAACTAAATATTGTATGAAAAAAAAGCATTTAGTAAAGATAATGTATCAACGATCTCTGCTTTCACTAACCTAGCAAAACTATCAAAATTATGCTAAACCAGGACTAAAGACATCACAGTTGTTTTTTTAGAGATTTAAACTTGAATTTAATACTCTAAGAGAAAAAGCATATGCAAGCAAAATATACCTTACTGTAGTAGCTGTGAAATAACTTGGATAAATCGAAGAGGTATTTGCACACAATATGTGGCACCAAACCTAAACAAACGTCTTGAATAACCTGGAAACAAAAGTTAGACTTACAAATACACCAATTACAATTCATATCAACAAAATTAGGAAAATCTATAAAACCAAACTTTCACTTCATTATATCATCTATATTTGTGAAATGTCTACAGGCAGGAGAATACTCAAACAGACAAACCGAGCCGAAGCCAAACCAAAACGATCTTATTTTTCGGTTTCATATAATTTTGGGTTTCGGTTTTGCGGTTTTTGGGTTTTGTTCGGTTCAGTTCGGGTCAAAACCAATAAAAATACACCTAAAATCGGTTTCGGTTCTCGGTTCACTTTTTCCTCAAAATCATTTTCATATAATTATTTTCAAATTTTCCATACACTCTAGTATTGCTAGTCGCTAGATACAGTTTCATTTTGTATGATTGCTTACCCTTAAGCATGAGATAGATAACTTTACACCTTTAAAAGCATATTAGAAGAAACTATGTTTTGGAGTAACAAAGGAAAATAAAACAATATATTCAATTCCAAAGACTATGCTAATTTATAACTTCAACAAATAAAAGTATTACCCCAGTGAACTCCACCAAATGTAATCCCAACTCACGTTCTCCTTTGCCGGCCAAAGTCTCCTTTGCTTCAAAAAACACACCGGTAGAGTTCGAATCCTTGATAAGTAAACGTATCAAAGCTCTGGTACTTAGTAGATATACCAACGAATTTCCCTATTTATCAGAGGATTGAAAATGAGTAATTTTTGTATTCAATAGTATAGCATTAATTGCCAGTAATGGAAGAACATCATATACCTCTGTATGAAGCATCTCGTCAATGTTGAATCTAAGCTCAGCCAATCTATGACTCTTTAACCATGTATATCTGTTGAGAACACAAAACACAAAACTATAAATATAGATAAATACGAAACTAGTGCATCTCTTTTATGAAACAAAGAATATAGCCATGTTGAATTCATTATATAAAAAAATTGTAACAGCAAGTTGACGAGAATATAAGGGTAAAAATTAAGACAAAAGCGTGAATATCTTACTTGAGAAGACAACCAAATAATTCGTCACGTGAGTAGCCAGCAGCCCCGGCTGATAAAAAAGAAAAATCGTAAAATATAACTATGTTATATCAATCCCGTTAAAATGGTAATGGATTTGGGGCATGTTTTATCTTTAGTGTGTTAAGAAAAAGATATTAAAAAAACGTAACAGGCCAAACAAAGGAAGTTATATTTGCAATAAAATATTTTTAGTACTCACATTCTTTCACAAAAGAAAAATACAGAATAAATGAACAATAACTTTACCTAGCCCAAAAAAGGATGGGAATCCATCATGATGGATATATTCGTACCACAGAGAATCCAGCTTTTCTTCTTGGTCGCTGGCAAAAGTTCGGTATCCGCAACATGCTAGTTGCGCTGATCGGAGCCACTCTGTTCCTCTAGCAGCCTGGGAAAAAGAAAAGATCAGTATCCAATTTCTCCTTCTTCAAATCTTTAAAAAAAAATGTTATCAGTTATGCATAACTGATGTGTAGAAGTCACGTACAGAAAAGCATTTTTGAATATACTCTCCGTCTAGTTGAGGGTTCACGTGGACAAGTAAGTCTGCTTTATGGATGCAAACTTCATACCTACATACATCATTAGGTGAAACGTTACACATGCATAGACATTAAAGAAGATACGTTGAACCTAAACCAGTTCGGAAAAAATATTGATAAATTAGTTACCGTATAGTTTCGAGATCTGCATCAATGTAGTTTGACGGTGAACCATATCCTCCTCTGCATGCATCAAGTACATCAATCCCTGAATACAAATAGATTTGAACAAGCGCGTGTTTGATACAATCAGCTCGAATCGTTTTAGCAGTCAAATCCCAAGAGTGAAGTGTCCGGGAGACGAATACTGCTCTTGCTCCTGTTTCAAATATATCCGGTGCCCATGTGTCGATGCCATTCATAAGCATATTATGGATCCTCTGCAAGGAAAAGGGTGTAGACAAGATAATTTATTAGGTGAGAATTTTGAAGTGTGTTTTAGAAGAGTTTGGAAAAGAATGGGAACAAAAAAAAAACCTGAGCTATCCATGACCCGTGTAGGTTGAAAGTTATGATACCAGCAACACGTACTTGTAGGGACTCTAGGCGTATCATATCAGTTTCCTCAAATAGAAATCCCTCACAAATTTCCTACAATAACAAAATATGAGATATATAATATATAGATTATATTAAAATAAGGGCAAATATAAAAAAAAAGTACTATACTTGCCACCTATTCCTCTTCAGGGTAGCGAACAAAATTTTTTGCTTCTGCGGGTAATATACTTTCAAATTCATCCTCTTTAGGGTATTTTCATGAACAGTTGGACAATTTTGCCCCTATTACCCACAAGAGGAAATGGAAAGTATGATACTTTTTTTTATCATTTGCCCTAGTTTTTTATTATGTTAAATTTTGGATATGTATTAAGATAAATTATTTAATGATTTATAATTGTGTTAAATCTATGATAAAAATGTTTTGTTTTAAGTTTACACTATTTACTTATTAAGATAATTTAGTTCCACCAGCCACTTCCATTTGCAAAGGACATGAGTTTAAATAAGTATACGCGTGCATGGCACGTGTGGGGTTCAAATAAGCACTTTTAACCCTTACCATTTAGGCGGGAAAAGCCGTTACAGCCATTTCATCATTTCATTTGTATATACCACAATTCATTTCACATTTGTAAGCGGTTTGGATTTTGTAATTCTCTCTTGTAATAAACTTCTACAAGTCAGTAAGCCATAACAAATCCTATTAACTAATTCTTGAGCTCAATTCTTATTTGAATCTCGTTGATTCCTGTAAGAGTGTATCAACTGGTATCAAAGCAGTCAATTCCGGCATCTTAACCCATAAACCTATTGAGTTTGATCATCGCCGATCAAATTCTGGCCAAAATACATTCGTTTCCCTATCACAAATACGTTACCCTTGTTAATTCTTATTCCGTTTTCTTAGCCAAAACACGTTTTCCGTACGACTAGTACATTATTTATTATTTAAAAAAAAAGTATCATACTTTTCATTTCCTCTTGTGGGTAATAGGGGCAAAATTGTCCAACTGTTCATGAAAATACCCTAAAGAAGATGAATTTGAAAGTATATTACCCGCAGAAGCAAAAAATTTTGTTCGCTACCCTGAAGAGGAATAGGTGGCAAGTATAGTACTTTTTTTTGATATTTGCCCTTAAAATAACAAGAGAAACGATGTTTCACCTTTGCAATATCATTTGGTTTTTTTTTATCAAAAAGATCTGGATTCTCTTTCCGTAGGTCCTCGCATAGTTCCAATACGCTAAAGCTGTAATGATTTACCAAATGTGAATTTCTCAAATCATTCGGTAGAAAAAACTCAAATAAAATAAGTAAATTACATACCACACATAGTCACCATAATCTCTACGAGCATCCCCTTCCAAAGGACGAATAAAGACATAGTCATTCTCTAAGTGAGGGTAACAATTTCTCACTAATCGATCAAATATTTCGTTGATTTCTTCGCTTAGCATTGATCTATCACACTTCTGTATTACATAAAAGACGACGAGTGAAAATTTATAAGATAAAATAAAATAAAAAATGTTACCGTGTAAATTAATAATGATAAACTTACATTGTTTGGTGAGGGAGTGAACACTTCCATGGTTGAACTAGACATTTGTCTGGTAACAAATAAAGATGTAAGAACTTTTCTTCAATCAACAAATTTGGATCAATAACTCAATATAAATCAATCAACAATCAATAAAAAGAATAAATAAAAACCAACTGACTAGCTCAGTTGGAGTCTGCAAGTGACGGATTTTCTTCTTACTACGAAGCCGTGAGTTCTAGGGTTTCCCTTCGCGGGTCTCTCCTAGTGGTTCGGGTGTTTATCTCGGGGGTCTTTACCGGTTTATTGATATAGGGTTTCGTTTGAGCGAATGAATGTTTGAAAAAGGTTGGATGTGTTTATATACCCAACTAACCGACTAATTACTACGTAGTATTAGGATTTCTCTTTTGTACCCTGTAGGTTTAAAATATTACAGTACCTTCTAAGGTGAATCTCTCGTGATTTTTACTGTATTTTCCTTTTTTCGATGATCAACCAGTAAGCCACACATGAAACACCAATCTTTGAAAATTAACTGTCTTTTACTTTTTTTTTTTTTTTTTTTTTTATAATCAGCCAGGCCCAAACTTTGAATGCAAATGGAGTGGCCACACCGGAGACATAGTAGAAGAGTTGAGATGATTAATAATAGTCTGCTGAAAGATTTGTTGGTCCCAAATATGAGTAGAGTCGATATATGAAATTGCAAAATAAAACTAGATAACTTATTAATCGTAAAAAACTAGTTTACATGATACATATTGTCAAGTATATATAGGCATCGAATGGACATGAACCAAACGACACAATGGTTCTGATTTTAACCGCCATAACTAACTACCAGGAATAACTAACTAACTAACATAACCGCTTTTCAGTTATTAAGTTTACAACGAGCAACTTTGGTCCTTTATGTTTCTGTGTCTTCGAAGTGGGAGCTGAAAGGTTTATGGATAATTATTAATATTAGTATGACCGGATTCGAACTCGAGACTTCGGGATTGCACACATTACGTATGAGAGTTGATGTTAATAATTAATATATAAAATGTTATTATTAATTATTAGTCACGAAATAAAACATAACGATAGTTAAATATTTAACGAGGTTTGGTTAACGGCCGTTAAATATAAACTACGAGGACTAAGAATGAAATTAGTGGACAAGAAGGATCCGGAATCCCTTTGGGATGGCTTGGCCGGTCGTGGGCTACCCAACCCAAGGAGGTGGGATTTCTTGGTCACCAAGTTTTGAGAATGTATATATACAAACCCTTGTATTCATTATTATCAAAACCTTGGATCACCAATATACCTAATTTCTCCTCTTCTTCCCTCTTTCTTTTGTGGCCGGTCGAACACCCCTCACCATAAGGGTTTCGATTTTGCTTAACTAAAGAAACAAGTGTTTGGTTTTATTTGTGATTCAAGGAACTAGCTTTTCACATTAAATCGCTAATAGTACGTGTGTACAAGAACGAAGGACAAGCACGCTTGAGCTTGTATTCTTGGTGGTCGACTTTTGGTTGGGTCGAATATAATAAACCCTAAGTTAGGGTTTTGGGTTTTTGTTCTTGTTCTAATCATCGTTTGATTCTTGCATTGCTAAAAGGTACGCACTTTCTTGTTCGGTTAATTACTTACATGTATTATTCCTAATTACTTCCGCTGCATGCTTTGATGATGTTATTTGATTTTATATAATTGTTATGAGTATTAAAATCCCAACACCACCATCTCCTAATAGTCCTCGAAGCGAGCAACCATAGGCTACTTGGTCATATGTACATACATATATAAAGTTTGGTTTCATTGTTACGGATCAGTTGTCACGCTCTTATGTAATAGTTATAGACAAAATGTATTTCTAATCATTGCCACAATCAATTGGAACTATAATTCACTAGCAAAGGTTTATATAAAAAAATGTATGAATTTGGTGTTGGTTAATAGAACAGAATATTGATTTGTGAAAGAGTATATTGAATTGCTTTTGAATGCAGGAACAATGGCCCTATTTATATATGAATTACAATGAGTTAAATATAGAAGCTAATAAAGGGATTGGCTGGAATGGCTGGAATTCCTTTGATTGCTCCTTGATTGGCTCATCTCTTTATGTTTCGGTATCTGCGAAAACGGGAAATGATGTTGACCTGATCCCGTCAATCTTTCTTTTCCAACACTCCCCCTCAAGTTGAGTTGTGGGATTTCCGAAATTCAACTTGCCAAGGCACTTGAAAAACATCTCAGTTCCTACCGCCTTTGTCAGTATATCAGCCAGCTGGTCTGTGGATCTCACAAACGGTAGTTCGATGATTCCGGCTTCTAATTTCTCTTTTATGAAGTGTCGATTAACTTCCACATGTTTTGTTCTGTCATGTTGTACGGGATTTTCAGAGATCTGGATTGCAGATTTGTTGTCACACATAATCTGAGTGCTTTTGTGTGGGGAAAAACCAATTTCAGAAACAAGCTTCCTTATCCACAATGCTTCTGCTACTCCATTGGCTATACCTTTGAACTCAGCTTCAGCGCTTGATAGTGCAACCACCTTTTGTTTCTTACTTCTCCATGTAACCAGGTTTCCTCCTACGAGAGAGAAGTATCCTGAAGTCGATCTTCTTTTATCTTTGTCTCCAGCCCAGTCGGCATCTGTGTAAATCTGAATGTCCAAATGTCCGTTTGATCCGAACAGTATTCCATGACCTGCGGTGCCTTTGAGATAACTGATAATTCTTATAACTGCATCCATGTGGGCAGCCTGGGGTTGGTGCATGAACCGACTTACAACCCCAACAGCATATGCAATGTCTGGACGAGTGTGTGACAAATATATCAGTTTTCCCACTAATCGTTGATACCTGGTTTTATTGACTAGTTCAGCGTTTTCTTCCATAAACAGCTTTTGGTTTTCCATCGTCGGCATGTCATCTGGTTTGCAGTTGACCATTCCTACTTCTGCTAGGAGATCTAGTATGTATTTTTTCTGACAAATGAATATTCCTTTTGGTGATCTTAAGACTTCAATTCCAAGAAAATATTTCAGGTTCCCCAGATCTTTCATCTCAAATTCTTTAAACAACCCGTCTCTTAGTCTTTTAATTTCTTCTTTATCATTCCCAGTGATCACCATATCGTCAACATAAATGATTAAACAGGTTACAAGATCTTTTCTCCTTTTGAGGAACAGAGTATGATCTGAGTTGCTTTGTTTGAAACCATACTTCTTCATCGCCATTGTGAATCTGCCAAACCAGGCTCTTGGAGACTGTTTCAGCCCATACAAAGATTTCTTCAATCGACACACCTCTCCAGGTTTGAACTGTTCTGGAAAACCAGGAGGAGCTTCCATGTACACTTCTTCTTTTAATTCTCCGTGTAGGAATGCATTTTTTACATCAAATTGGTGAAGTGGCCAACCTTGGTTAGATGCTACGGACAGAAGAACTCGTACTGTGTCCATTTTTGCTACTGGAGAAAAAGTTTCTGAGTAATCAATCCCGTAGGTCTGAGTGTATCCCTTCGCGACTAAGCGTGCTTTATATCTTTCAACTGTCCCATCTGGTTTGTATTTAACCGTGAAGACCCACCGACATCCTACTGCCTTTTTTCCTTGGGGTATATTACATTTGTCCCATGTTTCACTCTTCTTTAGTGCTTCCATCTCATCATCCATAGCTTTCTTCCATTTTACAGAGTTTAAGGCTTGTTCCATGCTTGAAGGAATTTCTTCTGAATACAGGCTCGCAGTGAAAGCCTTTGCATTTTCTGACAGGTTTCCCTCTGTTATGCTAGCCATCGGGTACTTGACTCCTTTAGTGATCTTTTCTGGAGAGTATCGTTTCGCTGGAATTCCCCTGGTTGATCTTGCTGGAAGGACTCGTAATCCTTGTGTTGTATCCTCTTCATGTTCCTGCACACTTTCGGAAGTAGGATCTTGGATATCATCTGCATCATTTCTATCCAAGTTTTCTGATGATTGAGGGTTTTCATTTGAATTGTTTGGTTGAGAATTACTTACCTCAGATATCATTTCAGGAAGAGGATTTTCAGGAGTGGCACTGGTATCCTCTGCTGTTGGAACTTCAGCTGCTGTTGGAACTTCAGCTGATGTGGTACTGTGATTTTGGATTTGGACATCATCTTCAATAGGAGCAGAATGATTCAAATGATTCAACCAACTAAGGGTGTCTCTTTGTTCCTCCCCCTGACCCATGTGTTGGGTTGGGTAGTAGTACTTTGTTTCAAGAAAATCACAGTTCATGGAGGTGAACATGCGACGTGTCTGTGGGTCATAGCACCTGTATCCTTTTTGATTTACCCCATACCCCATAAAGACACATTTTTCAGCACACGGATCAAGTTTGTCTCTGTGGGTTTTTGGAACGTGGACATAAACAGTGCACCCAAAGACTTTTGGTTGGAGTGTGAGAGGTTGAGGGATTGTGGTATGTTCAGAGAGGGTTTCTAATGGGGTTTTCATTTTCAGAATTTTGGTTGGAAGGCGATTGATCAAATAGGTAGAAGTGGCAAGAGCTTCAGGCCAAAAATATTTAGGAACATGCGACTCAATTATGAGTGCTCTCGTCATTTCTAAAAGGAGTCTGTTTTTACGTTCTGCAAGACCGTTTTGTTCGGGGGTATAGGGACACGAGGTTTGATGGACTATTCCTTTGGATTGAAAAAACAGTTTCATTTGTGAGTTCACGAACTCTCCACCATTATCAGATCGGAAAATTTGGATGGAGGTTTTGAACTGGTTTTGAATCATGGCATAAAAACTGGTGAATTTATCGCATACTTCATCTTTACTTTTCAGAAAATAGATCCAAGTCATGCGAGTACAGTCATCAACAAAGATTACATAGTATCGGAGGTTTTGTCCTCCGATCACAGGGGCAGGGCCCCACACATCAGAGTGAACCAAAGAAAACGGGGTTTCGACCCTAGTATTACTGGGTTTAAATTGTTGTCTATGGCTTTTTGCTAAAATGCATGTTTCACAAGTACTTGGTTTATTCAAAGGAAACAACTTCGGAAATAAAGTATGTAAATAACTAACTGAGGGATGTCCCAGTCTTCGATGCCACAGCCATGCTTCTCTTTCAGTAGTTCCATGAGCCAGCATCACAGTACCATCTTGAACCACCTCATCAACGTAGTATAATCCATTTTTCTCAGTGCCACGCCCAATAATCCGTCCCGTCCTGATATCCTGTAAGAGACAAAAGGTTGGGTGCATTAGAACCGAACAATTAAGTTCTTTTGTCACATGGCTAACTGACAAAAGTTTGTGTGACAGAGATGGAACATAGAGGCAATTAGGGAGTTTTATATTTGGAGAAATTTTAATTGTCCCTCCGGTTTTGACATCTAATTTTTCCCGATTTGCAACTTGGATGTGAGTTTTTGTGGGTTTGGTTGTTTCGGAAAAATCAGAAAAATCATATGACATTGTATCGGTGGCCCCACAGTCAAAAATCCATGGACCATGGGATTTTTTGAGATTGGTTTGAGCCATATTAGCTATTGCATTGGGCTTTTGAGTGTTTGGAAGTGGGCTTGGAAACTTTGGGCTTGGGCCGGTTTTGAGGTGGGATTTATCTTCTCTGGTTGTTTTCTTTTTACCATCGAACTTGCGGAAGCTTTTGGTTGCTAGTCCAGCGCCGTCGGTATCATCTGCCATGGTGGCTTGGGATTCGACAATAGTTTTTTGTTTTAGTGGGTAGATGATGAGACCAGAACCATAAGCTCTGAAACCATGTTGGTTAATAGAACAGAATATTGATTTGTGAAAGAGTATATTGAATTGCTTTTGAATGCAGGAACAATGGCCCTATTTATATATGAATTACAATGAGTTAAATATAGAAGCTAATAAAGGGATTGACTGGAATGGCTGGAATTCCTTTGATTGCTCCTTGATTGGCTCATCTCTTTATGTTTCGGTATCTGCGAAAACGGGAAATGATGTTGACCTGATCCCGTCAATCTTTCTTTTCCAACATTTGGTCCAACATCCAGCAAAGGTTTATAAAAAAAATGTTCACTTGAGCATAACATCTTGATATATGATATGATGTACTATATAAAAGAAACTAGGCATCCTGGTTCTCTTTAACTTCTGACTTTGCTGTTCTCGAGCTCTTTTATCTGCCTACGACTACGTAACTCTTCAACGGTCTTCATGGCATCCGGCAAAAAACAAAGACATTATAATTAATAAAGCTCATACAAGGATTTGTTAAACAAAACATGTCATATTTATTTGTCTCCTAACCTGCCACTTCTTCCTCAAATTCTCTTCCAGTTCATATTGTCGGCTTCTTTCATCAGAAAATATTCCAACGAGGACTTCTTGCTCTTCGTCCTGCTTTTTTATCTTTTCTTCTGCCTCTTGAACCTTTTTTCAAGCAAGGCATTCTTATCTCTCTCAGACAACAAATCTTTCAGCAGACTATTAATCATCTCAACTCTTCTACTATGTCTCCGCTGTGGCCACTCTATTTGCATTCAAAGTTTGCGCCTGGCTGATTATAATAAAAAAAAAGTAAAAGACTGTCAATTTTCAAAGATTTGTGTGTCAGGTGTGGCTTACTGGTTGATCATCGAAAAAAGGAAAATACAGTAAACATCAAGAGAGATTCACCTTAGAAGGTAATATTTTAAACCTACAGGGTATTTCTGTGCATATTTCTGGACTTGGGTCGGGTTTACTGAGCATGCCTGGGCCTTGTAGCTTGGAAAAGGAGTGGGCAGGAAGGGGTGCGTGGGCTTGCTTGGGTTTGGAACTTGAACAATTTTGAATCCAAGTGGGAGTCGGTTTGTGCTTTGTATATAAACAAACACAACCCCTTGCAAACTCACGCATAAAAATCAATATACCCCTATCCCTAAATCGATTCACAGGTTCTTGTTTTTCCAGATTCTTAGCCAAGTCGTTTAGGTTCTTGTTCATTCGCCTGTATTCGAATCAAGTTAGTAGGAATTGCAAGTTTGGTATTCGTTTCTGCTTCTCCTTGTCGACATAACAGCAGCAACAAAAGGAAGCTTTCTGGTTCTGGTCTTTGTTTGTTTCTTGGACAGAACTACAAGTATTTATCGGACAAGTTGTATCCAATATCGGGTAAAGTGGTGAAACAGGTTTAGACTGTTTCTTGGTGATCTCGGACAGAAGTGAAAGTGTTCCTTGGTTTTCTGTGCGTGACATATTCAAGGGTCAAGTGTTTGATTGGTTTTATTATTTACGTTCTCGACTAGCAATTAATCGAACGTATACATTATCGAGTTTGTGTGTGATACTCATCGAGGTATCTATCTTTGATACTTGGGTTTTGTTTTGGTTTCTTGTTCGATTCTAAAGTCCAATTGCCAAGCAAAGTTAGGCTTTCTTTTATCCTTTTATTAATTAATTATTGTATTGATTAATTATTTATTAATTACGTGCTTAACATAATTGCGAGTACTCGTAGAGGTTAATGGTTAACTTGTTCTAAAATCCCAACAATCTAATATGATTTTGGTCCAGCATCCAACAATGGTTTATAAAAAAATGTACACTTATGCATAACATCCTATAATATGAAATACTGTATAGAAGAAACTAAGCATCCTGGCTCCCTTTAACTTCTGACTTTGCTGTTCTCGAGCTCTTTAATCTGCCCGCGTAACTCTTCAACGGTATTCATGGCATCCTGCAAAACAAAGTCATAATAATTAAATAAAGCTCATACAAGGATTTGTCAAACAAAATACTATATCATATTTATTTGTCTCCTAACCTGCCACTTCTTCCATTTCATATTGTCGGCTTCTTTATTTCATCAGAAAATATTCCAACGAGGCCTCCCTGCTCTTCGTCCTGCTTTTTTATCTTTTCTTCTGCCTCTTGAATCTTCTTGTCTCTCTCAGACAACAAATCTTTCAGCAGACTATTAATCATCTCAACTCTTCTACTATGTCTCCGCTAAAAAGGTAAAAGACTGTTAATTTTCAAAGATTGGTGTTTCATGTGTGGCTTACTGGTTAATTATCGAAAAAAGGAAAATACAGTAAAAATCTTGGGAGATTCACCTTAGAAGGTAATATTTTAAACCTACAGGGTACAAAAGAGAAATCCTAATAGTAGGGTATATAAACACGATCCAACCTTTTTCAAACATTCATTCGCTCAAACGAAACGGTAAAGTGTTTTTATTCCTTTTTTTTAAAAAGGCACCACATTTAACACCCCCCCCCCCCCCCCCCCCCCCGAGATAAACACCCAAAAACCTAGAACTCACGGCTTCGTAGTAAGAAGAAAATCCGTCACTTGCAGACTCCAACTGAGCTAGTCAGTTGGTTTTTATTTATTCTTTTTATTAATAGATGTTTGTAGATGAAGTACACAACCCCTCCACTGTCTTTATTTATTTATTTATTTTTTATGAAATAAGTAACGAATTAAGTGTTATTTTTTTGTACGATGTTGTTATGATGTTTTTAGGCTTTTCTAAATTTGAAATTTAGGTTGTTTTTCTTATAGGCTGTTTAATAACCATGTGTTTTATGCTTTTGGGGCTTTTCTATATTATAAATTGCTGTTATGAAATCATTATTTATTACTAGTATTATTTTGATCAAAGTTCTTACATTTTTATTTGTTACCAGACAAATGTCTTGTTCAACAATGAAAGTGTTCACTCCCTCACCAAACAATGTAAGTTTATCATTATTAATTTACACGGTAACATTTTTTATTTTATTTTATCTTATAAATTATCACTCGTCGTCTTTTATGTAATACAGAAGTGTGATAGATCAATGCTAAGCGAAGAAATCAACGATCTATTTGATCGATTAGTGAGAGATTGTTACCCTCATTTAAAGAATCGCTATGCCTTTATTCGTCCATTGGAAGGGGATGCTCGTAGAGATTATGGTGACTATGTGTGGTATGTAATTAACTTATTTTATTTCAGTTTTTTCTACCTAATGATTTGAGAAATTTACATTTGGTAAATCATTACAGCTTTAGCGTATTGGAACTATACGAGGACCTACGGAAAGAGGATCCAGATCTTTTTGATAAACAAAAACCAAAAGATATTGCAATGGTGAAGCATCGTTTCTCTTGTTATTTGAATATAATCTATATATTATATATCTCATATTTTGTTATTGTAGGAAATTTGTCGTGAATTTCGATTTGAGGAAACTCATATGATAAACCAAGAGTCCCTACAAGTACCTGCTGCTGGTATCATAACTTTCAAGCTACACGGGTCATGGATAGCTCAGGTTTTTTATTTGTTCCCATTCTTTTCGAAACTCTTCTAAAACACACTTCAAAATTCTCACCTAATAAATTATCTTGTCTACACCCTTTTCCTTGCAGAGGATCCATAATATGCTTATGAATGGCATCGACACATGGGCACCGGTTACATCTGAAACAGAAGCAAGAGCAGTATTCGTCTCCCGGACAATTAACTCTTGGGATTTGACTGCTAAAATGCTTCGAGCTGATTGTATCAAATACGCGCTTGCTCAAATCTTTTTGTATTCAGGGATTGATGTATTTGATGCATGCAGAGGAGGATATGGTTCACCGTCAAACAACATTGATGCAGATCTCGAAACTATGCGGTAACTAATTTATCAATATTTTTTCTGAACTGGTTGAGGTTCAACATATCTTCTTTAATGTCTATGCATGTGTAACGTTTCACCTAATGATGTATGTAGGTATGAAGTTTGCATCCATAAAGCAGACGCACTTGTCCACGTGAACCCTCAACTAGACGGAGAGTATATTCAAAAATGCTTTTCTGTACGTGACTTCTACACATCAGTTATGCATAACTGATAACATTTTTAAATTAAAGATTTGAAGAAGGACAAATTGGATACTGATCTCTTCTTTTTCCCAGGCTGCTAGAGGAACAAAGTGGCTCCGATCAGCGCAACTAGCATGTTGCGGATACCGAACTTTTTCCAGTGACCAAGAAGAAAAGCTGGATTCTCTGTGGCACGAATATATCTATCATCATGGATACACATACTTTTTTGAGCTAGGTAAAGTTATTGTTCATTTATTCTGTATTTTTCTTTTGTGAAAGAATGCAAGTACTAAAAATACTTTATTGCAAATATAACTTCCTTTGTTTGGCCTGTTACGTTTTTTTTAATATCTTTTTCTTAACACACTAAAGATAAAACATACCCCAAATCCATTACTATTTTAACGGGATTGATATAACATAGTTATATTTTACGATTTGTCTTTTTATCAGCCGAGGCTACTGGCTACTAACGTGACGAATTATTTGGTTGTCTTCTCAAGTAAGATATTCACGCTTTTGTCTTAATTTTTACCCTTATTCTACTTTATTGTCATCAATAATCTGAGGAGAGTGGTAAATGTTCTTTTCTCGTCAACTTGCTGTTACAATTTTTTTATATGATGAATTCAACAAGGCTATATACTTTGTTTCATATAAAAGAGATGCACTAGTTTCGTATTAATTTATATTTATAGTTTTGTGTTTTGTGTTCTCAACAGATATACATGGTTAAAGAGTCATAGATTGGCTGAGCTTAGCTTCTGCATTGAAGAGATGCTTCATACTGAGGTATATGATGTTCTTCCATTACTGGCAATTAATGCTATACTATTGATTACAAAAATTACTAATTTTCAATCCTCTGATAAATTGGGAAATTCGTTGGTATATCTACTAAGTACCAGAGCTTTGATACGTTCACTTATCAAGGATTCAAACTCTACCGGTGTGTTTTTTGAAGCAAAGGAGGCTTTGGCCGGCGAAGGAGAACGTGAGTTGGGATTACATTTGGTGGAGTTCACTGGGGTAATACTTTTATTTGCTGAAGTTATAAATTAGCATAGTCTTTGGAATTGAATATATTGTTTTATTTTCCTTTGTTACTCCAAAACATAGTTTCTTCTAATATGCTTTTAAAGGTGTAAAGTTATCTATCTCATGCTTAAGGGTAAGCAATCATACAAAATGATACTGTATCTAGCGACTAGCAATACTAGAGTGTATGGAAAATTTGAAAATAATTATATGAAACTGATTTTGAGGAAAAAGTGAAACGAGAACCGAAACCGATTTTAGGTGTATTTTTATTGGTTTTGACCCGAACTGAACCGAATAAAACCCAAAACCGCAAAACCGAAACCCAAAATTATATGAAACCGAAAAATAAGATCGTTTTGGTTTGGCTTCGGCTCGGTTTGTCTGTTTGAGTATTCTCCTGCCTGTAGACATTTCACAAATATAGATGAAATAATGAAGTGAAAGTTTGGTTTTATAGATTTTCCTAATTTTGTTAATATGAATTGTAATTGGTGTATTTGTAAATCTAACTTTCGTTTACAGGTTATTGAAAACGCTTGTGAAGGTTTGGTGCCACATATTGTGTGCAAATACCTCTTCGATTTATCCAAGTTATTTCACAGCTACTACAGCAAGGTATATTTTGCTTGCATATGCTTTTTCTCTTACAGTATTGAATTCAAGTTTAAATCTTTAAAAAAACAGAGATCGTTGATACATTATCTTACAGTATTGAATTCAAGTTTAGCATAATTTTGATAGTTTTGCTAGGTTAGTGAAAGCAGAGATAGTTGATACATTATCTTACTAAATGCTTTTTTTTTCATACAATATTTAGTTTCCTTAAACCAAGTTAATTTTCTCAAAATTAGTTTTTGATTATTTAAAATTTAATATGGTTTGGTTTATGTTGGCAGGTTCGGCGTGGCAAGGCTAAAGTAGGGTTGTGTAGGGCAACTGAAGCGGTAATGGATAAGTGCTTTCATCTTTTGGGGATCAACCCGGTAGGCCTTTATCTAGCATATTTTTCTAGTTCGGTTTTTGGGTCCGTGTTTTATTTACCCGAATCCTGTTATGCGGGACTATCTTTAGTTCGTCAAGTTTACTCCTTTTGTGAAAGTCAGTAGTTAAGATTTATTTAAGTTTTGGGGTTTATATTCTATAATTTAAATTGGTCTTTGAATTGGTTAATGCACTATGAAGAAGTTAAGTACAGACATGATTATCTTTTTCAAAAACTATTAGTATAAAAAGATTATTTTTTTCAAAAACTATTAGTATAAAAAGCAAAGTTGGTCACAATACCACATTTTATAACAGTTCTAAACTTTTTTTTTTTTTTTTTTTTTTTTTTTTTTTTTTTTTGGTATAGGGCTGCTTATTGAAACACTACGCATTCTGGAAATTCTTGGAACTACCGGTTAAAGAAACAAGGGAAACTGTTAATCGTATAATCCCTTCTCCTTCTGAAACTAGGTAATTACATGTTTGTACTTTGAAAATAATTGATATATTCTGTGCCGTTCGTTTCATTTAAGTAAGGTTGTTTGCGTAAAATATTTTACCTTCTCATTATGTCTTGAAAATTGATTTCTTGTAAAGGTTGGGTCATTTTGTATTCTGTAATCAAAATATTACATATAATTATAATTAACATATATTTAAAATTTAACAATTTTATTAGTTTTTAATCAGTTTTAAAGAAACTAGTTTCACACTATTTTTTTTATTGTGAAATGACACAAACCGGCTACAAAGCCATCTTTAGTGATGGTTGTCTTTGCTTATTAAATTTCCAACAAATAAATTTGAAATTTAGTTTGTGTACATTAAATTAAGATATTTTTTTATTATAACCAACTGTATGGTTTGACGTCAAAATGTTGCTCATCATGGACTCTAATATAGTAGTTAAATATGAATCATATTTGTCTTTGCTCTGGGGCTTTATTAGGAGATTATTATGTATCGAGTTAAATCTGAATGAAAGGGAATTAGCTATAGCGGAAGGTTAGGGTACTGTATTTTTCATTAGACAGATTTATTTGATACATAATATTTATATATTTCTTGATCCTCTATATCTATTCAAGAATTTTTGTTTATTGTTCAACGCAGTTTTCTTATGTATAGTTAAATTTTTGTTTTTAGTTTTGTGATGGTTGCTTTTATTTTCATCAGGTATTCTCAATCTCGATTTGAGTTATTTACCATGAGTGTGAGTGTTTCAGATCCGGATTTTGACGAAGGAAGTATTTTTGGGGAACTTTGGGTAAAAGATGCATTGTTGGCAAGAGCGGATGGGTGGACGCGGACCGATGCGAAGGATTTTTGTTGCATATCATGTTTCAACCATGAATGGCATGACTCATTAGACATCGGCTATGATTCTTTAATTCCCTTTGGCGACCCAAGTGGTCGTCGTTCTGTCCCCGTCTCGTCCTCCGTTGAGGTTGATCTGCTGCTCCATGCTATGAGCAAAAGCAAAGATCAATGTTACTTGATATTCCATGGCAAGCATAATGAATCCCTCTCAAAATTTTGGGAAGAGGATCCAAAAACAAAGTGTGGGACACTTAAGTTTGAAAGTTATATTGGCCGCGTGCTCGTGAACTTCATTCTACTAAAAGATGCAGTAGATGCGTCAATGGAGCTGACGTGTACGTCGACTAACCCCGGTGTTCCTATACAGATTTGCGGCTCCATAATGGTGTATTATGGAGACGATGTGGTCAAAGATGATGGTGGCATCCTAGGTCAGTATAAGGCGACAATATTTAGAACTGACAAATTTAAATTAACTGGAGAGCAAGTTGTGTTGCCGCTGCACAGATCCATGTTGGCTGTACCTGCCAACGGGAGCCTCAAGATCGAGGCATTTTTTATGGATGTTGAGTCCGAAGAAGAATATGTGCATGGAATGACGAATTACAGGGCAAGACCGGGCACTGCTGACAATTGGCCTTTAAAATGCAGAAATTTCTCTTTTAATCTTAAAGTGGCTTGGAGCTCATAAGTTGGTGGTTTTACTGCAATGAGCTTGTTAGTCATTTTCTGGAACTTTTAGGTCGTTTTTATGTAGATAAATTCGTAACATTAGCAAGTTGCCTTACCAAGAACCATTTCTGGATAATGATTGCTGTTTCTTTTGTTATGTCATATGGTTACTTATAGCGTGTTTGCAGTTTTTAGCATGTCATTGCTAGAGGAATTTAACAATGCATCACGCTAACCGATTTTGTTAGCTTACACTCCTTATAAACCTAGCTACCAAAGACCTTGGTATGTTTTAAAAAATTATGTTCAGGAGCTCGTATTTGTTTTGATTTCTCATTAAGGGGACTCCAGTATTACAGATTTTGTAATCCAACTAAGCACATCATCTGATTAGTAGAAAATTAGAAATTTATGTGGGTCAGTCAACCTGTTTTGACCCGCTAATTTGACACTCTTATTTACTTTCCTCCCTAGGAGTTGGGACTGTCTTTTATGGTCTTTAATAATATAGGGATATATGAGATTGCTTAGCAATTAGAATTAGAATCTGCTTATAATATGACAGTGTTGAAAATAAGCACTTCTCAGCTAGACTCTAAAAAGTGTTGATTGTATTTTAAAATTGTTATTCTAAACACCCTGTAGAAGCATTAGCAGATTTTAATGGTATGCAATCACAGATATCCCTAAACTGAATTAGAAACAGTATGTGTTGTTTTAGGGGTTGTTTGGTAGTGCTTATAATATGCAAAAATATAACGCAATTCCAAACTGACAATTTGAGTGTTTCGGCAAGGGGATACATATGCTGATATTATGATTAGAATTGGACCTCACGAGTCCTGTTTGGAAAATTAGTAAGATGTTCTTGTTTAGGAAATTCCGTTAATCTTAGTTGCTACACATTAAGTTACCACTAATTATTAGAAGCTGCATAACATTTCTTGTACACTTGTTAGTTAATTTGATTTCCATATAAGGGTATGTTAGTTTATGTCCGTATTCCTTGCATATTAAAAGCGACTGATCTATTGCAATTTTATATGTTTGAGCCTGGAAACTTTTGTGAACAGTTTAATTTGGCTGCATAAAGGGGCTAACTTGTGAGAATGTTAAAGTTCAAACTGCATAAGGAGCATAACACGACCTATGTAACTATGCTGATATGTGGTAAAGCCAAATAGCTTCTTGGTGGGTGTAATTTGCTCGTTTCGTTGTTACTTCCTTTTCTAGAGACCCTGGTTGATCAGATTGAAGATGTCCGACCAATTATTTCTCAATACTATACTCGCTTACACCTTTAAAATCTAATATCTATAGACTTTGCAATTTTCACAACGGATATATATACAGACGTGAAACTTTTGGATATAGGATTGTAAGTTGTAAGAAACTGAGCTATTTTTTGACAGATTGGAAAGATTGATCATGACTTCTGCAAATCTACATCCAGATGATAATTTGTAATACATATCCAGTATCAGTATATATGCTTGTTCAGGTTGGATGTACTTGTTCATTAGCTCGGATTATGTTGGATTCAAGTTTCCAGAAGGTAACATGTTGATGGTTGCGAGTTTAATATGGCTATTTGCGACAGGTGCTGCATTCGGTCTATACATAAATATGATTCACAATTGCACAATATTTGATAGGGTTATGTTCATCCAAAAGTAATAAGCTCAGTGTTTAAATGCCGAATTGATGTAATATGCACAATATTTGAATTACTGTCTGTTTCTAGTGAACCAAATTGGTTTGCTCACGAGTAAGAGACCATGAACTCATTTTGACCAAAATATATGTGATCAGTTTTCTACTTATTTCTAACCCAACACATGCGCTCATTCTACATAAGTAGTACTTATGATCAGGATCTCACAAACATGAGTCCAAACATTCTTCTTGTTCTTGTTGTTTATCTGTGTGCTTGTCATCTGTTTGCTGTGGCTCAGCCGTCATACCCGACTTCTCATATCACAGTCACGATAACTCGTTTACAAAACAAAGCTATTTCTTACCAGGTACATATATACTTGTAACAAATATTTATAGTATATGTTTTTGTACCTTACTTTTGTCTTATGAAACAGGTGCTGATGTTCATGTACACTGTAAATTTCAAGCGAATGCACCAGCAACAACAGAACAGATTACGTTTTCTGTCAATAGAACGACGAATAGATACGGTGTTTACAGATTGGATATACCGTCAGTTGAAGGAGTTGACTGCGTAGATGGCCCAGCCATTCAGTCATTTTGTGAAGCAACGTTAATAAGAAGCTCGGTTCCTCACTGCAATGTTCCTGCAGTGTCTACAACGTCTAAAGAGATCGCGGTGAAATCAAGATCAACTAATCACTGTGTTTATAGCGTAAGCGCACTCAGTTACAGACCGTTTAAGAGAAACTCAACGCTTTGTGGGACGTATGATGTTACACTAGAGGAAGAAAAGATATTATCGGATTCTTTCAATTCCTCAAAGTTTTTCCTACCTTATTTTCCATGGCCTTTACCTCCATTCCCGCCGTTGCCATCACTGCCTCCATGGCCATCATTGCCACCACTTCCGCCATTACCTCAGTTACCGCCTTTCCCTTCATTGCCACCTTTTCCTTCGTTTCCTCCTTTTCCGCCATCATTCCAATTCCCTCCTATGTCGCCTTTACCATCACTGCCACCTTTGCCTCAATTACCACCTTTACCACCCTTGACATCAAGTCCACCATCAAATTTCCCTCCTATTTCAAGACCTCCTGTGTTCAATCCAGGAGACCCAAGATCCTGGCAACCCAACATCCCTTCATTCACTCCTCCATCACCACCACCTCCATTTGATCCAAGAAGTTGGATACCAAGATACCCTTTCGCCATTCCACCTCCACCACCTGGATTTGATCTAAGAGATCCAAGAACATGGATACCAACTAATCCACCATCTCCTAATAGTCCACAAAGCGAGCAACCATAGGCTACTTAGTCATATGTACATATATATATAAAAGTTGTCACATTCTTATGTAATGGTTATAGACAAATTGTATTTCTAATCGTTGCCACAATCAATTGGAATTATAATTCACTAGTATATGCTTCATATCTAATATGATTTTGGTCCAACATCCAACAAAGGTTTATAAGAAAAATGTACACTACTTATGCATAACATCCTGATATATAATATGAAATACTATGTAGAAACTAAGCATCCTGCTTCCGGCCTTTAACTTCTGACTTTGCTGTTCTCGAGCTCTTTTATCTGCCCACGTAACTCTTCAACGGTATTCATGGCATCCTGCAAAAAACAAAGACATTGTAATTAAATAAAGCTCATACAAGGATTTGTTAAACAAAAAGAATAGCTATATCGTTGATTCGTCTCCTAACCTGCCACTTCTTCCTCAAACTCTCTTCCATGTCATATTGTCGGTTTCTTTCATCAGAAAATATTTCAACGAGGGCTTCCTGTTCTTCGTCCATCTTTTTAATCTTTTCCTCTGCCTCATGAATCTTTGTTTCTGCGTTTTGAACCTGTTTTTCAAGCAAGGCATTCTTGTCTCTCTCAGCCAACAAATCTTTCAACAGACTATTAATCATCTCACTTTCGGTACTTCCAACTCTGAAAAGCAATTAGACCAACCTTAGGATAAACGGCGAAACTAAAGAATTAAATATTTAGATAGAGTCAATTAACACAAACCTCTGCTTAAGTTCGTGATTCTCTTTCCTCAACTCTTCTACTATGTCTCCGTTGTGGCCAACAGATGCATATCCATTTGCATTCAAAGTTTGTGTCTGGTTGATTATCAAAGAAAAGTAAAAGACTGTTAATTTTGAAAGATTCATGTTTCATATGTGGCTTACTGGTTGATTATCGAAAAAAGGAAAATACAGTACATATCACGAGAGATTCACCTTAGAAGGCATGCTACTGGTGCTTGCTTTAAATACTTTAGATGAAGTTGAAGCTTTGAATGGACTTTTTCTTGATGTAGATGCATAGGCGGCTTCTGGCGTCGCATCAGATTTTGCATATTCCACAGATTTTGATGCTGCAAAGTTTCTGATGGGCCGCATTACTTCTGTTTTAGAACCACTGGTGTTAATTCCGGGTGAAACTATATCTTCATCAGATAAATCTCCCACTGAAGGTTTGTGTTTTGCATCTGGAGCAGACTTGACACGTGGGGCATAGCCGATATGTTGGCAGTTCGTAGACCTAGAAAAAGTTAATTGTTGGTAAATTAGACAGTTCAAGCTCAAGTTATAGTTGACAGAAATAAATTAAGAGAACAAACCAGTATTTCTTCTGCATAACAACCAAACGATTCTCTAGTCTTTGAAGTACAGTTGTGCGTTCAAAGCCCTGCTTATCATGAGCCGGTTCAACAAAATCGGCTTCCAAAACACCTATAACTCCTCGGCCATCACTTCCAGCAGCATTCCAAACCCTCCAAAATGGCTGCGAGACATTATTTTAGAAGTAGGTTCAAAATTTTACCAATATTAAGTGAATACGTACTCTTAAAATTAGTATCTATTCTTTACCAAAGAAAAAAAGTACACTGTCGATTCATACCTTAATGAGCCGATTCTTATGATATACATTGAATCCTTGAACATCAATATGGTCTTTGGCATCTTTGACAAAACCAATGGTCACATCAGCCGACATTTGCTGCAGAACAATAGTTACCAATGAGATACGTAATTTTAAAGGTGCAGATACTAATTATACCAAGCTAATAAAGTTGAATTAAAGTCCATACGTTTTTATCGTTCTTTGTCACCCCATCAGCAGCTGGTTGTGCTGGCTTATACGTAATCTTCTGACTCATCATCATATCATTAACTATATTATGATGGACAACATCTTTTCCACGTAGGATAATTCTAAAATTATCTGGAATTCTCAGGTATAAAATCGAGGCATAACTCTGTAGAATTAAAAGAATATATTGATCAGTCGGAAACAAGACGTTGAATACTTAAACTATTTCATGCCTCATAATGTGCAAAGAAGGTAACTATACCCTGAATGAGTGGCGATAGGTAAGAAAATGGCGAGAGTTAGGATAATCTTTTGCCATCTCTATCTTCTTCGGATCTCGGGCCCCTCTAATTTGAATGTCCTGTCATGAATAGTAGGTTTAAAAATCATTTACAGTAAAGATAAAAGTAAAAATCAGAGCATATAACAGAAGGACGAATATAACATACATGAATATCAGTGTCGAAATCAAGCTCGAGTTGTCCTTCTTCATCCTCCCAAATGTTGTATATGATGATTCGTGTGCCTTGATCGTCAAGATGATCAAACTAAACATATAACAGAAAGAATACGTTAAGGTATATGATCGATAAATGTTACAATTCTAAAACCACAATAAGTCTGTAAACATTACCTGCTGAAGGAGCTGTTCTTCACTCGAGTATGGTGACCACTGAACCAGTGTATCCATGTTCTTCTTCCAATCAGCAGCCGAAGATCGCGGCATCATTCCCCACTCTTCTCCTCTTTTCTCAAAATCAATCTATATTCAGCATAAACAAAACATTTGAGTGACATCAGACGGAGTTAATCATGATCATAGCCAAAATACAGAAACAAAAGTTACTCCGTATATTTCTTACCATAGGAACAACAATGTCTTGCTTTCCTGTTAACATTAAAAATGTGTATGATAGCATCCCGATACTTTGAGTTGGTCTGAACAAAAATAGCAGCAGATTTGGTAAAATATATGATGAAACGAAATTATAAGTGCATATAGAATATATGAGATAATTCTTGACATACCTATTAAAATCCTGTCCTCGGTTACGGGTAAATACTAAAACATCTGCTCCAAGCCTCATTGTACTTGTCTTGAAACCGTTTCCATCTGAAACAAATAGATTCTCGAATTGGTAAATAATGCTTATTACTGAATCATATGTAATATACAGAACATATTAGATTGCAAATAAACTTACATTGACCAATAGTGTTGGCCAGTTTGCTTTTCTCAGAGTAGCCAAGAGACATGCACCCGCGCATTTTATCAGGAGTCATTCCACCACCGTTATCTGCCATCAGTTATAGCATGAGAATTGTTTCAAGACACAAACTCGAGGTTATGAATGTTAACACTTGGATCAGTAATATACCTTCGATCAGTAACATCTTACTGCGAGTATCCTTTTCATTATCCAGCACGTCAACATTAACATAAGTGGCTCCAGTACGCACCTGAGGATGACACTTAATCGTTAAACAAAAACTCAGAGTAAATCTGCACAAATTGCACCATTAACGAATAACGAGTTTAAATCATCGTACCTCATCCAAAGAATTGTCAAGAAGTTCAGCAAAAGCTAAAAACACAAAAAATAAAAGATCAGCTTTTAAGATTACATTCAAAATTCAGAACCGATATGTATCAGAACAGTTAGTTACCTCCGAGTGCCCACTTGTGACTGGTAGCGTTTGAATGCAAAAACCGAGGATGAACCCTTAAGTGATCCATACCACCTGCGTTACAAAAAGAATACAGTAAATTACATACTTGCCCGCTTGACGAACTTATCTATAAACTTTACGCTGTCCCTTGATCCCTAAATCCTAGTATCATGTAAGCGCATAAAAAGAACTTTACGCTACTTTCTAAGAATCGGTCGTATTAAAAATCATGGATTCAAGTAAACAATAAAAAGAATCAGCCAAGAACAATTCTTATAAAAAACGTATTCGACACTAACAAACCCTAGATAAATATACGCAAAAAGTAACTCTTACCAGGCGGTACAACCGTCTCGCTATTGTTACCAAAACTCTCGTAATCCCCAGCCTTCCAAAACTGCTTACTTAACGACGCAACCTCCTTCTTCTTCTCCTCACAAACCCTAAATCCGTTTGTCGAAACCGGACTAACAACTTTCTTTTCACGAATAATAGGATCAAGAAACCCTTCGGGCAACAGAACTTCAACTTTCGGCTTCTTCATGGGCCTCTCAAGAACCGTACCATTAGTAGTATCAAGATAATGCTTATTAGTACCAACATCAGAATGATCAGTGATCATTGAAATCGGCTCGATATCTTCCACGACGCCACTCGACTCGTGCTTCGTATCCATGTTTACTTAAAAACGATCGACAGTCGACTTTTAGGGTTTTTTCTTGAAATCGTTTTCTGCATAAAACGCGGGAGAACAATTATTAGAGAATATGTATCGAATAAAACGGTTATATAGATATATATAAGCATTTATATTTACACTTTGCACCCTTGTAAAAGTGCAAGATTTACATTATGCACCCTTAAAAGAACACATACCTTTGTGTTGAGTTTACAAAGAGAAGAATATGTGTTTGCAAGAGATGTGTGTCTCTATTTATAGGCTAACATAGATTTGATTATATGGAAACAAATTTGATTTATAGTATAAGTCAATGGGCCATCTTTTGAGTTTACTTGGTGGCCAAGTAAACTTTGATTTTTAACCTAAGTTGATTCATAGTTAACCAATCCTAATCTAATACAAATTAATTAAATTTTAAGTAAATTGTAAAAATCATCCTTATAATTTATAATTTTTTGAGTAAATTACACCGTTCGTCCCTGTGGTTTGCTCCAAATCACACCGGTAGTCCCTGTTCTTTTTTTTTTTGCTTTTTTGCTCCCTGTGATTTACATATTGCACGCTGTTAGTCCTTATCGCTAACTGCCGTTATCTTTTTCGTTATCTCAATGGCACCGTTAGTCCTAACCAAGCATCACTTGCAGCGTTAGTCCTTTATACTAACGACCGTTAATAACTCCAAAATTTTATCAAAAAAAATCTTTTCTACGCGGTTTTTATCGTTTTCGCCCGTTTTCTTACGTTTTCATGCGTTTTTGTCCGTTTATATACGTTTTCGTCTACCTTTTCTACGTTTTTCTTACGTTTTTGTCCGTTTTTATACGTTTTCCTTACTTTTTTTACGCTTTTGTCCGTTTTTCTTATGTTTTTGTCCGTTTTTATACGTTTTCCTTCGTTTTTTACGCTTTTGTCCGTTTTTCTTACATTTTTTCCCCTTTTTATACGTTCTCCTTCGTTTTTTACGCTTTTGTCCGTTTTTCTTACATTTTTTCCCCTTTTATACGTTCTCATTCGTTTTTTAACGCTTTTGTCCGTTTTTCTTATGTTTTTGTCCGTTTTTATACGTTTACTTCGTTTTTTTACGCTTTTGTCCGTTTTTCTTACGTTTTTGTCCGTTTTTATACGGTGTAGTTTTAAAAAAAAATGACGTTGTTTTTAATCTGATTTTTTTTCCGATTAAAAAAAAATACATTTTTTTTAATCTGATTTTTTAAAAAGTTTTTTCCAATTTAAAAAAAATTGCGTTTTTTTTATCTGATTTTAAAAAAAGTTTTTTCCGATTTAAAAAAAATACGTTTTTTTAATTTGATTTTTAAAAAAGTTTTTTTCGATTTAAAAAAAATTACGTTTTTTTATCTGATTTATAAAAAAGGTTTTTCCGGTTTTACAAAAAAGGTAATTTTTTAAAAAACTTGATTTTAAAAAAAGTTTTTTCCGATTTTTTTAAATCAGATTAAAAAAAACGTATTTTTTTTAATCGTAAAAAACTTTTTTAAAAATTAGATTAAAAAAAACGTATTTTTTTTAAATCGGAAAAAAAAATCAGATTAAAAAAAAACGTCATTTTTTTTTAAATTACACTGTATAAAAACGGACAAAAACGTAAGAAAAACGGAAAAAAGCGTAAAAAAACGAAGTAAACGTATAAAAACGGACAAAAACATAAGAAAAACGGACAAAAGCGTAAAAAAAACGAAGGAAAACGTATAAAAAGGGAAAAAAACGTAAGAAAAACGGACAAAAGCGCAAAAAAAGAAGGAAAACGTATAAAAACGGACAAAAACGTAAGAAAAACGGACAAAAGCGTAAAAAAGTAAGGAAAACGTATAAAAACGGACAAAAACGTAAGAAAAACGTAGAAAAAGTAGACGAAAACGTATATAAACGGACAAAAACGCATGAAAACGTAAGAAAACGGGCGAAAACGATAAAAACCGCGTAGAAAAGATTTTTTTTAATAAAATTTTGGAGTTATTAACGGTCGTTAGTATAAAGGACTAACGCTGCAAGTGATCGCTTGGTTAGGACTAACGGTGCCATTGAGATAACGAAAAAGATAACGGCAGTTAGCGATAAGGACTAACAGCGTGCAATATGTAAACCACAGGGAGCAAAAAAGCAAAAAAAAAAAGAACAGGGACTACCGGTGTGATTTGGAGCAAACCACAGGGACGAACGGTGTAATTTACTCTAATTTTTTGTATTCTTATCTCGTACTATTGGCAATAATCATTCTTAAGTGGTCAAACCATCGCCACTAATCATCCCTGAGCACTGTCGTTATCAGTTTTTCCCTTTAAATACCCCACGTACATATCACATGAGGTTATGTCATTTAAGCTAATGTAGAGATGATTAGTGCCAAAACATAAACTACATGAATGATTTTTGCAATTTACTAAAAATTAAATTAAACATATTATTATTATTCTTGTTATTATTATTATTATATATATTTTATTTTTATTCATTCATTTTGTTTTGATTATTTTTATTTTTTTTAAATATTTTTTTAATTTTAAATTTTTTAAAAAAAACTTTATTATATTTTATTTTTTATAAACGAGTTTATGTAACTTTTTTTAGTTTAAATTTATTTATTTAGTTTCTTTAATTTTCTCTACAAAATCCACCCCAAACACCCATTTATCTCTATTTCTTCAAACGATATAATACCCAAATCGAAACACCTCCTCTTCGCATCTTCATCTTTTTTAACTTTATTTTTTTTGTCAAGATCAAACATACTAATTCAATCATCTCAAACACTCACATAGTGTTAACAAATGTCAATTCACCATATTTTTCCCAGCAACAACCGCATAACAATGTTTGGCTATCGGAAACCACCCACCATCATTGCTAGTATTAATAATAAATGGTTCCAAGATATAGCTTTGTTTTTTAGGTTTTTAGAGAGTAGAGGTGGTAGTGGCCGAAATTAATGACTCAAATATATGACTTTGTTTGTTTATTTAGGTTTCTAGATTTGGTAACACGTGATAAAATTCCTTATGTTTACCACTATTGTTTTGAAAACCCGTCAACGTGTTACCATAAATAATCATAACCAATAGTGCTATTTGACTTTGTTTGTACCGCATAACGCCACCTCATCATTCTACTAAAAAACTCAATAAATAAAGCACCCTCTCTAGCCATAACACCCAATATATAATTGTTATTTGTGCATGTGAGTCTGTTAACACATAAAAAATACTCCACTCACAAAAAAAATGAAAATAGAAAATAACATCGAGCAAGACCGATGCAGCATGGCGTGAATAACGGCGCCATTGCTCCAAAAAATACCCTAATAGTGTGAGTATACCACAGTGTACAGTGCACTCTAATGTGAATTAGGTATAAATTAAAAAGTCAAATATGTTTAGTTAATTGTTTTAGTTTTGTTATAAAAGTTTCATAGGTCCCACTACAAATTGTTTTTATCCATGGAGATGATTTGCAGACTCATTTAATTGATTGACACACTTCAAATTAGAGTGTATTGACAATTATACTCTTATATTAATTTACACATGTTCACTCTGTGAGGGTATAAATGTCAATACACTTTAATTTAGAGTGTGTCAATCAATTTGAAAAATGTGCATATCACTTCCGTTTTATCTTGTACACATATAGTAGCATAAAGTGTAGCATGAAATTGATTTTTGTTGTACTTGTGGTGAGCCTAACATTTAAACAAAAGAACATGTAATAAAAGGATGCTACTATCAAGACTCTTTCTCATCTTCTGGTGTATTTTTCACATCTTGTGTCTAATCTTGTTTATAGTAGAATACATTTTTTATCAGTTTTTGTTTCGTATTTTCCATTAGTTTAGTACTTTTAACTTATTAAACTTTATATTTTTTGTTATGTACTTTCAGTTTTATAGTTCTTTAATATAAACAAAATTATAAAAATAAAAAATAAAAATAAAAAATAAAAAATCAGAAAATTCATAGAAGGTATCACATGTAAAAAAGAAGGAGAGGTTCAAATAACCTAACCCGTAATAAAATTATAACGTCAACAATAGCCTACTGTTAATTTTTAACATCCATTCCTAACAAGTGTTGGTGATTATTAATTAAAAACAATCATAATAAGATTTCTTAGCAAAAGCATTAAATTTATCGATCATTAAAAATTATCCTTATGCATTATATGATCAATAAATAAATAACAAAAGAGTATAAACATGTGTACCTTTTGTTAGTCATTTAAGAATGTAATGAGAAACAACAATCAAAAGAGATTGCCATTTTGGTTAGTCCGCAATACGTCTCGTCAACCCATTAGAATGCTAGTCCTTGATAACAGAATCACCAAACCTTGAATCTTGCAAGTAGAAGATCAAAACCAAAAATCCTAGATGGGCGTGTTTGTTTCGTCGAACACAAAAAGAGAGGGGGAAAAGATAAAGTTTTTTAAGGCTTTTTGTAAATTGAATAATTACCAAAAACCTTGTTATTATAGGAAAGGTATAAACCCTAGTTTTTTAATCGGCCAAATACATAATAGTATCCCGAACTTAGAAACTGGATCATTTAGTACCCTGAACTTTTAAAAGTGCAGAGTGGTACCCTGAATTTGATAAAATAGAATTTCTACTACCATATATACTAATTAACTCAACAATTAATTGCTTTTTCTTTCTAAAAATTAATTTAGTAAAATATTTTTAATAAATAATTTATAGTAAAACTTTGGCTAGGTAAATTAATTTTTTCTAAAATTTAATTATTTTTCAATTTTCTATATATTAATATATTTTTTTAATTGATTATTTAGAATATAAAAAGTATATATGTAGTATCCATTTCTAAATTATTTCTAACGCATTGCTCTTATTATACCTTCGTATTATATTATTAAATGTATGTTACATATAATTTTTAGATCAACTTATAACTAACTGTGTATGAGTTTTTGTAATTTTTAATTTAATATACGCATATGAAGAAATAAATAATTAAGTTGTTATAGCCTCAAAAATATTAAAACAAACACTTAGTATATTATGGAAAATGATTGGGAGGCCTAAAATATATGACTAATTGTGTGCCTAATATATGTGTCAATTAATTATTGGTTTGTGAAGAAATAGGTCCCCCTGCTGTCCCCAATAGGATGTTGACACATATGTTTAGACATGTTATTAGGCATATGAGTTAGTTATCCCAATCAATGCTCGTATATTATACGGATATCTATATATCAAAAGTAGTGTAGTAGATTCACTTTCTATTTCAAGTATAAAAAATATAATATTATATTAATTATGAGAGGAATGAAATTAACTAAATTTTAATTAAAATATGATTGATTATCCTAAGTTTAACTAAAAATCATTTATATTACATTAGGTTTTAGTAATATGAATTTTAGAAAAAATTAAAAAAATAAATAAATAAATAAGTTGTGAAGTTAATTTAGTATAGGATACTAGGATAGTAGTAATTTTAGTTTGCCAAGTTCGAGGTATCATTTTACACCCTTATAAGTTTATGATAGTAAATGATCATGTTTACCAAGTTTGTGGTAATAATATGTGTTTTGACCTTTCTAATTGAAATATAGTTGCTTTTTCTAAAAGTTTAATAATTACCATAATTATTAAAATCATATGTAATTAATAATTACCATAATTATTAATTTGTTACATAAATAATTATCTACAATATTCTAGATTAATTAATAATCATTCAACTATTTTAGAGTGTATTTCTCTTTTTTTTAGCTAAAAGATTTACCCACTAATTTATTTAATATTACTTAGAGTTAATTACATAAATCGTTTTTGTGGTTTGCTGATTTTTACGGATCTAGTCCCTATGATTTTTTTAAGCGGGTCATGTTCATGTGGTTTTTTATTTTTACGGACCCTGTCCAATTTTTGGTCAAAGTCCAAACGATCGTTAAAAATGACCTAACTTGCCATTGATGGACTAACGTGAGGGTTAACCTTATAATTTGGTTTTGTCTCTCAAAATATAAACCACAAGGACGATTTACGTAATTGACTCTTAAAAAAGGTAAAAAAAATTAAAAAAGAAAAAAAAAATTCAATTATATTATACAAATTTCTTTTATTTGTATTAAAATATATTTTTTTAAATTTGGGCTTATGTAATAAACGATTTTTTTAATACGTTTTTGTACTTCTTTTTTATGTTTTTATACGTTTTAATGCGTTTTTGTCCGTTTTTGTATGTTTTTATACGTTTTCATCCGTTTTATACGTTTTTGTACGCTCTTTTACGATTCTCGTACATTTTCATCCGTGTTTATGCGATTTTTTTCCTTTTTGGACGTTATTATAGATTTTCATCCATTTTTATTCGTTTTTATACACTTTTTTACGTGTTTGTTCATTTTTAGTACGTTTTTGTATATTTTATGCATTTTCATACAAAAACGTATAAAACAAACAAAATGAATGAAAACTTATAAAACACGTATAAAAACCATAAGAAAATGTATGAAAACAACGTAAAAAACAGATGAAAACGTATAAAATGTATAATGACGTTTAAAAACGAAAAACATCCAAAAATCATATAAAAACTTATAAATACGTATAAAAACGGACGAAAACATATAAAAACGTACAAAAAAACAAACGAAAACGTATTAAAACAGATGAAAATGTATTTATACGCTTTCATCCGTTTTTATAAAAATTAAAAAAAAGTTTTTTTTTATTTCTTTTTTAAATCGTCCTTGTGGTTTCTATTTTGAGAGGGAAAACCCAAATTAAAAGGTTAATCCTCACGTATCACGTTAGTCCATCAATGCCAAGTTAGGTTATTTTTAACGATCGTTTGGACTTGAGTCGAAAATTGGACATGATCCGTAAAAATAAAAAACCACAGCGACATGAGCCGCTTAAAAAAAAGCACGAGGACAAGATCTTTAAAAATCAGCAAACCACGAGGACGATTTATGTAATTAACTCTATTATTTATTTTCTAAAGTGGGGTCTATTTATTCCCTTGTTTCGTCTGTAACATAAGAGGAAGATAAATGAGTCTCTTCCCATTCAGAGATACTAATAGATATGGGACTCAGATATCATTCACTAACTATAAAAAAAAAAATATATACATGCCCTTAATTAACTAATTATGGTGGTTGAATTTCTTATTAAATGATGATGCTTAAATGTATATGCGTGTGACTACATAGACCCGCATAAACTTAGCCATATAAATATGGGTTGGGTTATTTTGACCCCCCCTAAAATTTTAGATTGACCTCCCCTATTTTTTTTTTTTTTTTTTTTTTTTTTAATTTTGTTTATATCAAAAAACTATAAACCTGAAAATGCGGAACAGTAAATATAAAGTTTAATAAGTCAAACGCTTAAAACTGTCAGAAATACGGAACAGAAACTGACAAAAAACTGTGTTGTACTGAAAAAAGTGGGGGACAAAGGGAATATTCCCCTATGATGTGACATCATAGGTAGGGGTGTTCATCGGTTCGGTTTTCGGTTTCATGGGTTGTATGGTTCGGGTTAATCGGTTTGAAAATTTTAAAACCCTAAACCAAAACCAAACCAAACCAATTTTAAAACGGATAAAACCAAACCATACACCAAATTGGAATTCGGTTTGGTTTCGGTTAAAACCAAGAAAACCAAATTCAAGTAAACTTCAAAATATAATCTAAAAGTTACATATAAAAACCGAAAAGTTCAAATAAAATTATCAAATCAAAAGGTCTCACAAAATGCTTAAGTAAATCAACAAAACAAAAGTTTAAGAAACCAAAAGGTTTCATAACTTAACGGAAATAAATGAAAGCGAAATATGGGAGGAGAGGATATGATATATGTGAATTTATAGGAATCAAGTAGGTTAATTTCTCCTGGAGTCCTAGATATGCATCAATCCTTGATTTAAGGAGTGGTTAGTTTATAAGATATTTTAAATTATTATGATTTTTTGTTAGGAAGGTAAACATATAAAATTTGTATATATATACTTTAAACGTTTTTGTGTGGATAGATATATATTCGGTTTTTTCGGTTTGGTTTGGTTTTGTATTTGTCAAACCCAAAACCAAACCAAACACCAATTAAATACTTCGGTTTGGTTTTAAACCAAACCATACACCAATTAAAACTTTCGGTCCGGTTTTATTCGGTTTCGGTCCGGTTTATACTTCGGTTTGTTTGGTGCCAAACCAAACACTGAACACCCCTAATCATAGGGGTTCCAATAGTACAACTCTATAAATATATGTTGTAATTTAGCATTTTCTTACAATGTAGTTAATAACTACATTTCTATCTACCTATTATATAAACCAACCCCCAAAATAACTGTAGAGCTTCCTAAATTTGACACGTAAGATTTGTGGAGCTACCTAAAATTGCCACGTAAGATCTGTGGAGCGACCTAAAATTCCCACGTAAGCTGTAAATAGTTAGCCACGCGCGTTCAGTTTTCATATTCTTTTAAGGGTGCGTTTGGTATCCCACAATGCGAATGAGACTATTACTATGAAAGTGATTAAAGGTGTTTGTTTAAGATGAGGGGGCCTGTCACTATGGTAATGAATGATAGATATAATCCATACTCTATATACATCAAGTAAGCTAGGTATGGATCTTTCATAGGTGAGGGACCCACCACTACTATTTAAATTTGAATTTGAATAGGTTGAGGGGGTGTAAGTGAAAATTTATTTGAAATGGTTTAGGGGGTGAAATGATTTTTTTATTTTATTTTAAGGTTTAACGCGTGTTAGTCCCTTAACGCCCAGGGACTAACGGCGTGATTGATTTGCACTTCCAACGGGTTTAACGCAATAACGTCGGTGGTTTGGGCATATAACGCCGTTGGGGCGTTAAGGATGGGAGTGCTCTTATATAGGAGAGAGATTAGGTTAATGTTGGAGGCCTATGGGCCTTGCCATATATGTTAGCCCAATCTTAACTCAAGTAAAGATGCTACATCATCATTTCCTTTGAACAGGATCGGTGCTTCCCAATGTGAAAAACTTAGTCAGGATCGGTGCTTCCCAATGTGTGGAAGATAATCAGAAAACGCATTAGAAAATTTAGCTACGCCATCAATGTCTTTGGCTTTTGATTTCCCCTTTTCGGAATTTCTCATATATACATTAGGCGTAGCCTTTTGGTAGTTTTGGCCAAAAGTTTGCCTGTTAAAAAATAATCTGTTATTATTATTTGTTTTGGTTTTTTAATTTTTGTGTATCTTTTTATTTTTATTTTTGAATATTCCATTACATACTAGTTAATTACATAATTCCAAAAAAAAAAAAAAAAAACTGGTCACCTTTTGTTTTTTAATAATTGTTTGTTATGAAAAAAACTTGGGCCTTTTCTCTTTAGTAAGAACTTATACTGATTTTAGCACCATAAAACGAATTCTAAATTAACTAAGTTTGTTTACAAAAAACATCTTTTGCATATTTTCATCTACGAAAAGGGTTTTGATATTTAGTTTCATTTGAATTATGTTAATTGTCTTGTCCAACAAGAATTATAGAAAATACCATCCAAAACCGGTTTGGACCGAAGAAACCCGGCTCGAGACCGGATTGGCCCGAGCCCAACCGATGACTATTCGGTGCATAAAATTTCTCAAATGCAGTCTTCGGATTTTTTCGATCCGGTTCGGTTCAGTCCGGGTTTCGTCCTGTGCTCATCTCTGGGTGCTAGTGAGTGTTCGGTCCATCCAACTAGTACAACTTTCTATGAAAATTAAAAATGATATTCCAAATTCACATAAAGTTTCTATAGTTGGTCCATCCCATTCAACCAATCAATAGTTTTTAAAAAGAAATTGGTCTTTAAGTTTAAGTCTTCATTGCACCCCTGAAACATAATATGGTATGGCCCACAACTAACTTGGTTGTGTAAGGGAAGTAGCAATGCCTTCGTTATTAGATTGGTTATGAGACTCGTTGTTGTAACCACACCATGAACACCATTGCGGGTGGTTATGAGGGATTTGTTAGTGTGACCACGAATGTGTATCTGTGTTGTATTTTTACTAATTTTTCTTGATTTATAGCTGGTGGGTTGTGGTGGGTCTCAGAATGGTTATACTGGTGGTGACATTGTGGGTGATTGGTGATAGAAATGATGTGGTTGGTGATAGAAAGTGAAATTCTGATGTGGCGCTACAAAAGTCGGTTATGGAAATAGACTCTGTGACCACTCTAACAATAATATTCTAAGTAAGGTGTGTGTACGGTACGTGACTCTTGCAATCAAATAACATACTTTTCAACCAAAAAAAAAAGAAAAGAAGAAGAAGAACACACTTTATCTTATAAGATGTTAAACCTTCAGATTTATTGCAATTATTATTAAACGTCTTAATTTTCCTTGCAATAGATAAACTCAATGACTAATAAAGGATATATTATAGTCTTTACCCGCATGGACACACGGATAATGTATAATATCGATTTATAAAATTTTGAATGACTAATAAGTATTGTTAAAAATTTTGTTTGCATTTTATATTATATAAGATTCCTTAACTTCATTAGACATGAAGTATTTTTATTCTTATTTGTTACATTTATTAGTGGTAAATTTATTGTGTTAGTTTCGTATATTTTGTAGATTTGTATTGCGTAAATATTAATATTTACATAATGGTTACCAATTTTGAGAAAATGTCAGTTAAATAGTGAAAATATTTTGTAAAATTGATTGTTGTTATTTTATATGCAAATAACATGTTTAATTGATTTAAAGTGTATGTTATTTGAATTGTGCCAATGTTATAGCTAGTTAAAAAGAAGCATAACCATGGAATTTTCATGCTTAATCTTCCATGGTTATGGCTTGGATATAATGATATAATTGCATGCTCAAATAGGTCCAAAGATATGAGATTATTAATTGGGAATTATGTGACAATGTGAAATTTTTCGTGTATAATTTTCTGTTTGACACCAGTAAACTAAAAAATAGATATAAAATCAACCGTTGAGAGTTAGAAGCTCTCATTTGGACTCAAGATGCACGACTTACAGATCTACAACTTTGTAGTCTTGTGCTAAGCTTGATTCGGACTTTAAACTGATCAAAACAGGCTGTGAAGCTACTGGGTTTTCCAGAATAGCTTTCTATGACTTATGTAATAATTGATTGTTTATGTGTTTGTTTGATAAGGCTTACGCAATGGAGGCAACTTGATGCATGTGGTCCCACTTCCTCGGTGAGGGGGAGTCAAACTCAAACACTCACATTTACCCATAGAAGCCATGATTTAGGTTGTCTAGACTGATACGTGCATTATTAATTGTTAACCGTTAGTAAGTTTAATATTTGCTATTATTGTAAATTGTGACGCAAAATTGTTTTAAGAAAAAAAAATAAACTTGACTAAGAACTATGAAATTTGATTTGGGATTTTGTAATGACTACATGTTCAACCCAAACCATACGCTCGCCTGGAACAAAAGAATTAGAGGGTGACTTACACTAAACCTGCACTTGATAAAATCGTTAGCCAAAAATTGATCCTTTGCTTCAAGAGACGCAACGGTAACAAAGATCCAACGACCATCAATATAGTTTACTACAAAATAAAAAAAAAAAAAAAAAAAAAAAAAACCCTTCGCTGTGACACCATTGTCTCACAAAGGGGATAAAAGACGGTTCGATAACTTTTAGCAATAAAGATAAGGGTTAATGGTCCAAAAAATATACAAACTTGCCACTTTTTACTATTGTGACAATAAACTTTTTTTTTCCTATTAAAACAAAAAAGTTTCTTAATGACTATTATTGTAACCAAAAAACTTTCTTAATGACTCTTATTGTAACCAAAACTGACACGTGGCAACATTAATTAACCCTTAAGAAAGTTTTTTGGTTACAATAAGAGTCATTAAGAAAGTTTTTTGCTTTAATAGTAAAAGGTGGCAAGTTTCTATATTTTTTTGACCATTAACCCTTTAATTAACCCTTAACCCAAAAAAAACATTTATACTCGTTTCATAATTCATATAGCATTAAAAACACAGATTATCATATTCATATAGCATTAAAAACTCAAATTTATAAAAGACTCGAAAAATTAGATGTAAAAAGCAAATTAAAAATCAGAGTTATAAAAACTATAAAATAGAATCAGATTTATAAAAATTTCGGAATTATTAGAAACAAATCTCAAAAATCGAATCTATAAAAGTTAAAAATCAAATATCAGATCTAATAAATAACACTAAAAATCGGATTTTTCATGTATTAAAAAAAAAAAAAAAAAAAAAAAAAAAAAAAGTTCTTCTGATTAAAGATTTAAAAAAGAAACTCATATTTATATGTAAAAAGACACAAAAACTCATATTATATAACTCAAAACGGCAGCAATAGCAGCGGCGACAACAGCTGGTAGGCAAAAGCAGCGTCGGCGGAAGTAAGGATATATGGAAGTGAGGTCGGGCGGTGGAGGGTCTGACGGTTGAGGGGTTCCGGCGGTGTACGGTTCCGGCGGTGAAAGGGGTCCACCGTTTGAGGGTGTTGGCGATAAGGGGTGTTGGTGGTGGGAGATTTGAAAAATTAAAAGTTTATTGTCACAATAGTAAAAGGTGGCAAGTTTGTATAATTTTTGGACCATTAACCCTTAATTTATGTTGCCACGTGTCAGTTTTGGTTATAAGAGTCATTAAGAGAGTTTTTTGGTTACAATAATAGTCATTAAGAAACTTTTTTGTTTTAATATGAAGAAAAAAAAGTTTATTGTCACAATAGTAAAAAGTGGCAAGTTTGTATATTTTTTGGACCATTAACCCTAAAGATAAAGGAAAGTTGGGGTCAGTCCCACATCGAAAGAATTCCCCCCGACCTTCCGTTAGCCAAGGATTGTACGTAATCAAAACAATAATTCCCCCATAATGATTTTAGCAATAAACATTTCGTTCGATTATTTAGCTTTGTATTATTAGGTTTGGAGCGAATATGTAAAATTCACGAAAACAGTACCAACTATATTAATACTAGTAATATCTTGCTAGAGCTAACCCTCTTTAACATTCTATAGGTTACCCTTTAATTTGTAATACAATTCTTACTCTTATTTTGTTTCCTGACAGAATTAACTATTATTTCCATGTTAAATTCTTTTTTACCCAATCATCCCTTCATCATTTAATGGAAAGTTTGAAGAACAATAGACAAAGTTGAAAGATTGATTGTTCATAAAGAAAGGCCCAAAACAAAGGAATTTATATATAAATGACTACAATACCATGGTTTAGGTTTCTTGTAAAAAAGAGACGATTTGTACACCACGAATGACTTTGTTCTCAAGGTTTTTTTTTTTTTTTTTTTTTTTTTTTTTTTTTAAGTAATGGAAGGGGAGGGGAAGAGAAATAAAAAAAAGGGGCGTTCTTGAGTTTGTTTAATATGGAAAGGTAGAGGACGGGAAGGTGGGAGGGAGGGAAAGGATGGGTTTTTGAGTGATATTTGGTTCCGTCCAATTTTAGGCGGATTGGGAAGGGAAGCGTGCTTTCAAGATTACTGGCATTAGTTAAATTACCATATTATCCTCAATAATCATGCAGGATCTTTATATATTTGACCTACTACACACTATTTGCAGAATACGGCTGCCTCATCAAACCCTCATAACAACTACAAAATCAGTCACGTAAGTTTTTTGCTACATAAACGTTTTTTTTTCTTTGCATGTTTTTACTTTATTCAATGTGTCATTGTTTTTTAAGAAGCTTCTAAAGTGATATGACCCATGGTCCATTTGTTTAATACAATGTCTTGGGTCGTGAATATACTGTTATACATATATATTGAATTGACGAAATCAAAACAAATTAATAAGTTTTAAATCACAAATGGAATGTCTCGAGTGATTTACAGTTTAAGTTCCCTTTTGTTTGCGATGAGTTAACCAGATATTCGTTAATGTAACCAAGATTATTTCTTAGCAGATATTTTGTGAACGTATCCAAGTTTCTAACAATACGCTAATTACACATTAAAAAAATGTGTTCTAAAAATAATGGTCCATTATTGGTGATCCTAGTGTATATAAAACAAATTAAGAAAAAAACAATGGTCCAGTATTGGTGGTTAAATGTGAATCATCGAGCATGTGAACAATGTGTTTTACCCCGGTCGACATAATTGATCATATTGATGACACAAAAAATGACAAGCAACCTTCTACGATTTGTGTGTATATAAGGGATGATGGGGCTGGTATTTATCATAAGCATATCAAACCCATCAATCAATATAGAAAAGAAATTAAGCACATACACACTCTATTAAACCAGCCATGGTACTTCCAAGTTTTTTCATGCTACAATCCGGAGGTAAATACTTGAGCCTAACGGAGAATATCCCAGCTACCCTACCATCAGGGTTCTTGAAATTCGATCAAGAACAAATATGGAGTCCACGAGCTAAGTTCGCAGCGGAGCCAGCCAAAACTGGAGATGGCCGGCTGTTTCACATAAGGTCGTTGTACAATAATAAGTATTTGGTAATGGAGTCGAATTCTTGGATTATTGTTGCATCCGCCAAGAAACCTGAGGAAGACAAATCAAAAGCAACATGCACCATGTTCGAGCCTCATTCCTTGGCAGGTGATGATGATCAAACTGTCCGCTTACGCCACGTTGGGACTGGGATCTCGTTAAGCCCTGATGATCAAGGCGTGCTCCTATCCGCTACTGGATCCTCTTTTATTCTAAGTGATAATAATAGTGTGCTGGTACTACCCTCTCAAGTCGCGTTCAGATCTCAAGACCTAAATGGCGATTACCTCGCCGCGAGATCCCTTTATGGTAATCTCATATTTCAGCAGTTCCAGACCGGAATTGATATCACAAATAGCTGGGTGCCCAAGGAGCTCCTCACCACTGCTGATGGAAACTATCGTATAAAGGACTTGTACAGTGGCATGTTCTGGAGACGCAGAGATAACTGGATAAGGGCTGAAGTAAATGATGGCTCTATTGAGACCTTATTTTCCTTTGTCCAAATTAAAGACAATGTCGTTGCTCTTCGCAATTTGGGAAACGATGGCTTCTGCGGTGCATACACCGAGAACCTATCCATCAACTGCTTAAACGCGAGATATCCTACTTTGTCAAAAGAGACAAGGCTGATCGTTGAGGAGGTTGTAATCCGAAGAATTATATCAGATCTCAAATACCGGCTCTCTGACGCAAGAATTTATGATGAGCAAATCATAGAACTTGGCCGTGGATATGGAACCAACACCTTGACACAAGACAGCACAATATTGACCCTCAATTTTCACTCAACTGATTCCAGGACCACTAGTTGGAATAGCAGCATGTCAATAAACTTTGGCGTAAATGTGACACTCGAAACCACTATTGTACCAGTGATTGAGAAGTCGGAAATCGAGCTGTCAACAGAATTTGGCACTACGCATGTGTGGGGAGGGTCCCACACAACAGATAATAATAGAGAGACGCGTTACCCTGTTACGGTTCCACCATTAACGACAGTAATGGTGACAATGTTGGCTACAACAGCTGTTTGCGATGTTCCGTTCTCTTACACTCAGCGTGATCTTCTTCCAACAGGTGAATGGGTTGAAACTAGAAAGGATGACGGCCTTTTCACTGGAATCAACTCCTATGACATTCGTTATAAATTAGAGGTAGTCCCATATCAGGATACCATATCAGGAGGAGGAGGAGGGGGAGGAGGAGGAGGAGGTGGAGGAGGAGGAGGAGTGGTGTGATGTAAAATTTGTATTTTAGCAATAATGTGAGGCTTATCATGTAAGGCCTGTCGGCCGCCTAGCTCTATTATTATGTAAATTACGTAGGCAATGACGTAGGTTGTAATTAGTACACCTACCCCTGATCTTGTATAAATAGAGGCATCGCCTCATGAATAAAAGTGTGAAATATTTTGTGTGTGAAATTCACCTCTGAAATTCCTTTGTGAATTTTATAATTAAACTTTGCTAAGTTTAGTTGGAGATCATCGCATCTCACATATCTGTTGAAACGTTGTAAATTTCGTTTCTGAATAGCAGATTATCTATCCCTTGTAAACATTAAAACCATCAATTCGTAAACATCGAAACAATCTGTTCATCACCATCATCATCAACCAATTCAAGATGCAATTCACAACAATTCAATTGTCATCATCACCATCAATAGTGCGAAATTTTTGGATAAACGTACACACTTAATGTAACAATTCGCATTTTCGAGAATTTACTATTCACTTTTACTATTCACTTTCACTATTCATCTGTAAAATTTTTATTTCACATTCTCGTAGGATAAATTATTTTAGTAATGACCTGAGAGTTCGACAATCGTTAGATCATTTTCGCAAAAGTTATTAAGTAAACATCGTTTTAAAGTTTCGTTTTAGACGGTCTACCGTTTAAACATCACGCGCATAACGAAAATCAACTCTGACAATTTTCCTCGCATCAGATAAATTTTTAGATCACTCATGATTAATTTGATAATTTTTAAGATTTATTATTTTTAATATTACCAAATAAGCCCAGCGCAGAACAAAACTAAACTTACGTTTTAAACAATCCTACTTACACCCAGGCTTAACGATTCCTGCACTGTGTTTCTAATATGTTTTTGACACTTTTACATTTTTTAGAAAAGTCAAACATATTTCCCCCCTCCTTTGACCATAAAGGAATTAACCTTATACGTTCTACATTTTTGCATAAATCGCGTAACTTTTAAACTTCACAAATAACTGTTAAGTTATCCCGCGTATGAAGAAAACCACATTTTAACATCTCATATCACTTTTAGACTAATTTTAGTCTACTCTAAATAAATTCACGGTCGTTTCCCTGAAATTTCGTTCTTTTCTGATAAACTGCAAATTACGCGTTTTTGACCCGTATTTCCAGCTTTAAGCAGCGTTTTTGCACCCAATGAGACTTATCAACCATTTTATATTTTTATATGGAGTATAATGATGAGTTTCATCATTCCTACAAATTTTATATTTTTACGATACCCGGTTTTACGTTTTATGACTTCGGTTGGCATTTAACGGAACCAAATCTTACTATAAACTCAAGATAATATCAAGAAATTCCATACTTATCACCACCTCACCATTGAAACGTTTAAAAACACATGTAGGGAGGATATTTGATCATTCTTTAGATCATTACAAGTATATAACTTAACCATGGTTAGTTTTTAACCCAATATATAGTTCACTCCTAAATTTTTCCTATAAATACCAAGCAAAACACTACATATTTTCTTGCACCACACCTCTTTATCTATCAAAGTCCTAAAACCCTAAGGCATTTCTTATAGATCTTGTAAGAACATTCATGTGTTCTTGAAGAAAACTAGCGTTTGATCTTCGTTCTTGGAAGTTTTCTAGAAAAAGTCGTTATAATCTTCAAATATCTTCAAGTCTCCAAAAAGACGTCGTTATAATCTTCTTTTCTTTTTCGGGTTCTCAAGAAGGCGTTGTTATAATCTTCTAATAGTTGTGGGTTTTCAAAGATTGCAAAGTCTACGTCGAAGCTCCGCTTATATTCTTTTTTTCATAATACTCAAGCATTCTATATTAAGGTAAGTATTTATAAAACTCAAACTTATTTAAATAACTATAAACTTTGTTAGTTTATTTATTGTATTTATAAACTCTTAATATATCATATAATCAAATAATTAAAATACATGTTTTACGTATTGAGCACTACAACACTAGGGAACTTCATGTGAGGGGTTCATTTGGGTAAACGGATTGACGAGTTGCTGGATTTACGATTTAAAGTGTCCTAGCTCCTCGAACGTTTACTGCATGACCTCTGAATTATGATGGCCCGAACGGTAGTACGAGATATACAAACTAAAACAATTTCTATTAACAAACATTCAAATGCTACATATATAGGATCGTTCATGTTTTCTTAGGCATTATTCTGAACCTAAGAGTTGACATCATATTCTAGGTTATACGTAGAGACTTCCAGGCTTATCTATCGATTCCATTATACGTTGTGATAACATTTTTAAGGTGAGTCATAGCCCCTACTCTTTTAATACTTGTTTTAAACTCTTTGGGGGAGATACATGCTCAACTACTTGCTTTTACTTGTATAAATACTCAAAACATTATACTTAATTGCATTATATATGATTGCATTATACTTGATTTCGTTATACTTGATTTCGTTATACATGCTTGGAAATACTTTACTCGCTTAAATACATGAATTGTATTTACAAACGTGCCAATACTCTATGCTGTCGGAGAGGTATTGATAGTACTATAAGTCGGGTAGCCCCCGCCCTTGTGTACCCGATTCATGACCTTGGGATTAATATAGTACTATTTGGGATGCCCCCGCCCATGGTACCCGATTCATGACCTTGGGTGAATATAATCCGGTGTATTGTGCAAACTATATTTTGGCAGTGGATTGTGAACACACAGGTTGCAAGTTTTGTATGGACGGAACTTGGAACTGAGTGGATTTACAATGCCTTTGCTAAATAAACATTCTTTCAAGGCTTTACAACACGTTAAAACAAACTCTATGAACTCACCAACCATTGTGTTGACACTTTTTAGCATGTTTATCTCAGGTCTATAAGATGATAGCTGTTGCATGGAGCATAGAGTCGCTTGGCATATTTTGAAGACTTATGCTTTTATTATTACAATTGGATATGTTTTAAAAACACTTATGTATTGTACTTCAAAACTCATGTTGTAACTTTGTTCTCATTAATCGAATGGTAACTTTTCAAAACGTCTCATTTAGAGGTCGTTTTCTATACCTTGTACTTTGTATTATGAAGTAGCATCCCAATAACACAATCTTCCGCTGCGGCATTTTGTGGGTGTTACACTTAAAAGTGCGAAAACTTTCATAATTTAACAAGCATAACAAGTGCGAAGAAATGGCAAAACATGTGAAAAAATAGCCATAAAAATGTGCAGTAAATTGTATATATCATGTTATGGTAACAATTAGCCTAAAATGTGAAAAATCAATTTCTCCCAGAACTTCAATTATTTTGTGCACATCAATTATTTTGTGTACATTTCATTCCGAGGAAAAGAAAATACAATACTAAGATATTGAATGTTCATGAAGCAAATCCATCTATAAAAATGACAAACGATTACAATTTTTAAACTAAAGCATCAATTACACCCAAAGCCTCTGCTCTCTAATCCATGTCTCGCCTACTAACCTGCAAGACAAAAATAAATTATTAACACCGGAATAATAAATTACAGTGCTAATGTTTCTGGTGAAACGCCTATTATAACAGAATGATCTTGTAATAGAAAAAAATAACTACAAAGTACCAACACTAACTTATAACAAAAGAATAAACAAAACTGGAGAATATTTCTACAAAAATGACTGCAAAAAGTAATACAACACTAACTTATCAGTAACACTAACTTATCCAAAACCTAACTTATCAGTTTTCAGTTCATGCGTTTATTTGTAATACAAAAACGACTGCAAAAAAGTAATGCTTTTAAACTCTAAAACTGGTTATCTATTACTACCAACTAAAACTAATTCACTGATTCCAAAGTCGGGACAGAGATGTAGAAATCATAGGTATACGTCAGGGAGGCAGTGTATCCCGAAAATATCTTGGGTTCCGTTAAATCTCTACTAACTTCTAGTCATTAAATCTTTGCAACTTTACTCAGATATAAGTTTTCTTTTTCTGTAAGCATAGAATTTATTAACATGAAACATTTGATCTATTCAACGAGATGTCATACGAACGGATCTGTGATCCTACAAGTACTGTGTAGGATTTTTTGTTCTTTTCTATTTTTACAACTTAACTATTATATGATCAACTTTGCTAAATTGCTTACTTCTTTAAGATTAATTAATAAAAGGTTCAACCCAACCCACCCGTTTGACATGTAACTCAATAGACCCGTTTATGTCATTTTGGCCACCCATGACCCAACATTGTCCTATTTGTCCATTTCTATTGTAATATGTTAATACATTATCAATCAAATCTTATCAAATATATTTCCGACCAAATGCTAATGATAGAACATGTAGTGCAGTAATAGCCTAATAGGCTAAAGAAGACCAAATTCTACATATTCATTATTCAATATTCGGGAAATAATACTTAAGATTTCCAAAAGCCTTCATAAAATTGCTGTGCTAGAGCTGGACCGGATCGAGGTGGCGGCGCATCTTTTGTTAGCTTAGTATCAGGGATATGCACATTTTGTTAGCGCTACCTTGATTTGACTGTATTCTCGCGGTTTATAACCCGAAAGATCTCCCTAAAGGAGATGAACAATTGGTGTTTCACCATTGTACTAGATTTCATTGTAAACCTTGTTCTGTTGAATGTTGTTTCTGTTATCGAATGTTTTGCTTTGGGTTTACTTGAAACCATTTCATTTAGCGTTGCTTTATATAATTCCATGTTGTGTTGTACATTAGGTGACATCCCATATTCCGCCGTTGTTGGGGTGTTACAGAATGGTATCAGAGCCGTGGTTATAGAGAAGTAGGTGGATTGACCTAGACTATAACTGAGGAAACATCATATAGCATGCATAATAGGAGTTATGTGTGCAACGTGAATTCTGGCCTGAACTGCATGTGTACCCTGGTGATGTTCGTAGTGCCCTGAGTTAGAACCTAGCATTTGTTGCCTTAGCATTAACTTGTTGATTTGGAGTTGGTGAACTCACTGATTTGGTTGAGATGGATGTGTATGGGAATGTTTATTTTATATTTATAATAAAAGTGATTGCAAAATGAAGTGATGGCGATAACGTAGTATGGCGAGGTACTACCGTAGAAACGCCTGATCAATGGTTCTACGGATGTTCGACGCGATATGTAAGTTATCAGTATCATGGATTGCGCTTGCATAGTCGGTATGGTAGGAGGCTAAACTACTTTACGAGTATTGGTGATGTGGTGGGTACGCCGCTGGTACACCCTATATATAAGCATCACCAATAAAGACGGAAGTATTTTAGTACCGGGTTCCGGTATGCTTTTAGTGTGCATGAGATGTGGTGGGTACGCTGCTGGTACACCCTATATATAAACATCGAATGCACGGTAGAAGTAGGAACTAGACCCGTACCATACTTGGGCTATAACGGTAATTGTATTTCATTTAATTTGTCCTGTTATGGCTTTGGTTGAAATGATATGATGGTGATTTGAGCTAGCACGTTAAGTAGTGGCCAGTTAGACATGTTAATGGGTCATTCAGGTGTGTTGCTTGAGTTGAGATTAATTTATTGGTTTAACCATGTGTGCTCAGATTATGGCAAGAACGAGAGCAAACCGTGGAGGTCAATCCGTTTAGTCCAAATCACATTCGGATCGGATGGATTGTTTGGATCCGGATAAAAGTGACACGCCTAGATGAACATGCCAATTTTTGGCATCAGAGAGAAATTGGCATCGGCCCCCTTCACCCTTAGTAACTTAAATAACCAAAACTTGCACTTCATCTTTATTCTAATACACGTATAATAAAATAATAAAAAATCAAAACCATTTTAACGCACGTATAATCAAATAATAAGAATCAAAATCACTTTAACTAGTAAGTAAGTAACACATAATATGGTCTTTAATCTGCATCTACATTTAATATAAAAATCTCAGAATCTCATTTGGCTATCCTCTTTGATTGACACCCCCTTTAATTATGGTCACTTTGGCATGCAAATGGAGGTGCTATGAGGCATCATGCTATTGAAGGATGAAGATGCCAATTTTTGGCATCAAAGAGAAATTGGCATCGGCCCCCTTCACCCTTAGTAACTTAAATAACCAAAACTTCCACTTCATCTTTATTCTAATACACGTATAACAAAATTATAAAAAATCAAAACCATTTTAACGCACGTATAATCAAATAATAAGAATCAAAATCACTTTAACTAGTAAGTAAATAACACATAATATGGTCTTTAACCCGCATCTACCTTTAATATAAAAATTCATAATCTCATGTGGCTATCCTCTTTGATTGACACTCCAACATTTTGAGTATGTGACAATCATTTTGAGTATGTAGATAAAAAGTGTAAGTAATGAGATTTGAACTCTTGACCTTTAAATTCAAAGACAAAGAGTTTTTCCACTTGAACTACCATTTTAATGATGAAAAACATTCAACACCATTAAATATATATAGATTTTTGTATAGAGTTTTCCATATGATAAACCTTTTGATATAATATGTAGATTTATATGTTTGTAACTTTTTTTTTTGAAAGTTAACTTTTAACTTTTCTTTTAACAAAATATCATATTTTGTTTTTTTATATTGAATTTCCGTTGAATTATTAATTAGAATTCGTTTCAAACCGTGCATCACATGGGGTATAATCTAGTAGTGTATAAACGAGGTGAGAGACAAACTTACTTCTACTTAAGGTATAGAAATTGTTTTCAACAGATAACAAATATCAAACTCTTAAGCTCTATCTTTGAAGTAAAAAATTTGGTTAAGTCACTGGAATAGCAATGTACTTTTCCTCATGTACACGGTTGCGCCTTAAACTTTTTTTATTGCATAATATGCCATACTAACTTTTTAATTTTGTACATGGTTGGTACATTTGTCGCATGAAACCTTATTTTTAATGACGTGGCACTTAGCTGGCAATGACGTGGACAATTAAGTGAGATGATAAGGATTCCACGTGGTATTTTTTGTCTATAAATTATGCGTTTCACTGGTTTAAGAGTTCAAACATGTTACTTTGCTTAACCTCGGAATTTTTGTTCTTAAAATCGATTTCTACATGTTTGGATGCTAGAGGTTAGATTTATGCTTGATTTAGCATCCTTGCATGCCGTCTAAGTGATCTGGGCAGGATTTACATGGTATTAAACATCATATAAGCAGAATTGAATAAAAAAGAATAAGTTTTTCTTTGTCTCGAAATTTGGCTGGCAATATAATCGAGATGTTTTCAATCGAATCTAGTGCTTGGATCATGCTTTAAATATGTTGTTGAATGTGTATGAACTAAGGAATTTCATCTAGAAATGCTAGAATTAAGATTTGAATGATTTCGAGGGTGTGTATAAAACAGGGGTCGAAGTTCTGTATGTATGTTTTCACTTAATTTATAGACAAAAAATACCACGCGGAATCCTTATCATCTCACTTAATTGTCTACGTCATTGCCAGATAAGCGTCACGTCATTAAAAATAAGGTTTCATGCGACAAATGTACCAACCATGTACAAAATTAAAAAGTTGGTATGACATATTATGCAATAAAGAAAGTTTAAGGCGCAACCGTGTACATGAGGGAAAGTACATTGCTATTCCAGTGACTTAACCCTAAAAAAATATACAATTGATTAATCAAAACCACTTGTACTAGTTTATATAAAAGAAAGACAAATACAATGGTCCACTAATGATGGTCCTACTCCTGGTTTAATAATAGTAATTAAGGGTGAATTATCCAGCATGTGAACAATATGTATTTTTTGGTATGTTTTATGCTTCCACGATTTGTGCCTATATAAGGGATGGGCTGGTATTTATCATAAGCATATCAAACCCATCGCTTAATATAGAAAAGCAAGCACACACTCTCTTAAGCAGCTCTCATTTTGGTACTCATAACCATTGCCATGGCATTACTCCCAAAAATTTTCATGCTACAATCCGGATCCGGAGGTAGATACTTGAGCGTAACGGAGAACATCCCAGCTAACCTACCATCAGGGTTCTTGAAATTCGATCAAGAACAAATATGGAGTCCACGAGTCAAGTTCGCAGCGGAGCCAGCAAAAACTGGAGAGGGCCGGTTGTTTCACATAAGGTCGTTGTACAATAATAAGTATTTGGTGACAAAACAAATGGAGTCGAATTCTTGGATTATTGTTGCATCCGCCAAGAAACCCGAGGAAGACAAATCAAAAGCCACATGCACCCTGTTCGAGCCTCATTCCTTGGCAGATGATGATGATGATCAAAGTGTCCGCTTACGCCACGTTGGGACTGGGATCTCGTTAAGCCCTGATGATGAAGGCTTGCTCCTATCCGCTACTGGATCCTCTTTTATTCTAAGGGATAATAATAGTGTGCTGGTACTACCCTCTCGAGTCGCGTTCAGATCTGAAGACCTAAATGGCGATTACCTCGCCGCGAAATCCCTTTATGCTAATCTCATATATCAGCAGTTCCAGTCCGGATTGGATATCGGAGATCAATGGGTGGCCAAGGAGCTCGTCACCACTGCTGATGGAAACTATCGTATAAAGGACGTGTACAGTGGCAAGTTCTGGAGACGCAGAGATAACTGGATAAGGGCTGAAGTAAATGATGGCTCTATTGAGACCTTATTTTCCTTTGTCCAAATTAAAGACAATGTCGTTGCTCTTCGCAATTTGGGAAACAATGGCTTCTGCGGTGCATACACCGAGGACCAATCCATCAACTGCTTATGCGCGATATATCCTACTTTGTCAAGACAGACAAGGCTGATTGTTGACGAAGTTGTACTTCAAAGACAGATCTCAGAACTCGAATACCGGCTCTCTGACGCAAGAATTTATGATGAGCAAATCATAGAACTCGACCAAGAATATGGAACCAACAACTTGACAACCGACAACACAATGACCCTCAATTTTCACGCAAAAGATTCCAGGACCACTAGCTGGAATAACAGCGTGTCAATAAGATTTGGCGTAACGGTGAAATTCGAAACCACTATTGTACCATTTATTGCGAAGTCGGAAGTCGAGCTCAAAACAGAATTTGGGTATACGCATGAGTGGGGAGGCTCCGTAACAAATGAGCTGGAAAGAGATACGAGTTACACTGTTACGGTTCCACCAAAAGCGACAATACTGGTGACGATGTTGGCTACAAGAGGTGTTTGCGATGTTCCGTTCTCTTACGTTCAGCGTGATCTTCTTCCAACAGGCAAATGGGTTAAAACTATATTGGATGACGGCATTTTCAATGGCATCAACTCCTATAGCATTCGTTATAAAGCAGAGGTAGTCCCATATCAGGGATTCTAAATGAAGACTATATATATATATGTGTGTGTGTGTGTGAGTCTATCATCTATCCATCGATGATAGAGATGGGAAAACTTATTGTACGTATGCCTTGTGCATGCTTTGATCTTGTGCTTCTTTTTTCTTTTTGTGTGTGTCGCCTTTTGTTTCATGTAATATATATGTATCTTCTTTGCATTGAATAAGGCATCTATCCAGCCCTTGAATGTGTGTACGTTTGTTGTTATTAAAAATAAATAATAAAAAAGTGAATTATTATTGATGTCGTATTCTACCTCTAGCACCGTTGTTAGAGTAATGGTTCACTTTGTCTCAAATGACGAAGGCCTACTTCCACCACGAAGCCTTCCCTTCTCTTTTATATCATTCCAAACTTAGTTGATTAATGGGTTAAAAAGTCGTAACAGGATAACAACCGTGATTGTGTTGCTTACAACATGGTTAAAATTGTGAAACGTTAATGACTCAAATTATAGTTGGTTTCTTAGTTACTTTTTATAACTATTTGTTCAGCGGGCCAATTGGCCAGACTTGAGTGACCACCTATCTCCGGCAACCAGTTAACTTCTCTGCCTGCCTGACTGAAACATGAAATGTCAATGTGTTGTAATTAACTGGTTTCCTGTAGCAAATTCCAAGAGAATTGAGTTTTTAGAACTCAATTAATATGTATTTACCTATAACATATTAATTCTAAAAATAGAAAACAACATATTACATCATGGATTGCATCACATTGAAATTTTGACAAGATTTCATAGAATATTTTGTTTAGATTTGGATTCTACATATCTTAAATGATCTTGGTTAGATTTGGTTGACTTTGTAAAGATCTTTGTAATCTTGCTGTCAGATCAGCGAAACCAAAACAATACAATGGAGGAACCCTTTTTTGGTTCTGTGATCCGTGAAAAACTGATGTTCACTTGGCCTATAAATAGCAAGTCAACCCAAGTTGTTTTCTCATCCCTTCTTAGCATAAACACATACATTCTCTCTCACTGTTACTTCTAACTCAGTTTTATTTCATTCTAATGATCCTCTTTTGTAGCAAAGAAACTCAAGACATAATAATGCTTAATCTTCCATGGTTATGGCTTGGATATAATGATATAATTGCATGCTCAAATAGGTCCAAAGATATGAGATTATTACTTGGGAATTATGTGACAATGTGAAATTTTTCGTGTATAATTTTCTGTTTGACACCAGTAAACTAAAAAATAGATATAAAATCAACCGTTGAGAGTTAGAAGCTCTCATTTGGACTCAAGATGCACGACTTACAGATCTACAACTTTGTAGTGTTGTGCTAAGCTTGATTCGGACTTTAAACTGATCAAAACAGGCTGTGAAGCTACTGGGTTTTCCAGAATAGCTTTCTATGACTTATGTAATAATTGATTGTTTATGTGTTTGTTTGATAAGGCTTACGCAATCGAGGCAACTTGATGCATGTGGTCCCACTTCCTCGGTGAGGGGGAGTCAAACTCAAACACTCACATTTACCCATAGAAGCCATGATTTACGTTGTCTAGACTGATACGTGCATTATAAATTGTTAATCGTTAGTAAGTTTAATATTTGCTATTATTGTAAATTGTGACACAAAATTGTTTTAAGATAAAAAATTAAACTTGACTAAGAACTATGAAATTTGATTTGGGATTTTGTAATGACTACATGTTCAACCCAAACCATACGCTCGCCTGGAACAAAAGAATTAGAGGGTGACTTACACTAAACCTACACTTGATAAAATCGTTAGCCAAAAATTGATCCTTTGCTTCAAGAGACGCAAAGGTAACAAAGATCCAACGACCATCAATATAGTTTACTACCAAAAAAAAAAAAAAAAAAAAAAAAAAAAAAAAAACCTTCACTTTGACACCATTGTCGTCGCAAAAAATAGATTTAAAAAAAATTGTATTTGCAAAAAAATATATAAATTAAAAGCAGTAAATAAAAATTATACACATTACATATATATACATTACATTTCATACATACATATACATTACATACATACATATACAAATATATAAATTAAAAACAGTAAACAAAAAAAAAACAGAAAAGAAAATATAAAAAATATATTTTTTTATAGAAAAACTAAATTTTTTATTAAAAAAAAGGAAAAAGCATAAATTAAAAACAAAAAATAAAATTGAAAAAAAAAAACTGAAAAAAAAGAAAAGAAAATAGATTTTTTTATAAAAAAACTAAATTTTTTATTATAAAAAAAGGCATAAACTTAATTTTTTTTACCTAGAAAACTTTCAATATCTTTTTTTTTAACCTAAAAAGGCATAAATTTTTAAGAAAAAAAATCTAAAACTAAAACATACCATATACAAATAATATACATACATCAATTACTTTATAATTTTTTAGGAAAAATAACAAAAAGTTATAAAGAACAAATATGAAAAATAACAAAAGTAATATATTAAAAAAAAAACAAGAAGAAGAAAACAAACCGTGGGTGGTGGTGGTGCTCGTCGGCCGGAGAAGATGGCGGCGGTGGGTGGTTGACGTCGGCGATGGGAGGCTCCGGTCGGCCAGAGAAGGGCGGCGGTCGGGTTGGAAACGGTTGGGGACAAAGATGGGGAGGTTTGGAGGTATTATCCGATGAATACGGCGGTGAAATTGGTGATTTTGGGGTGAAATTTCGTGTTTTTGCCGGAGAAGAAAAAAAGGTTTTTTGTTAGGTGGAAAATAGATTTGGTTATGACAGCCCAACTATTTATCTTATTTATTTTTTGAATAAATTAGATAAATTTAAGGATTTATAGAGAAGAGAGAAAAGAAGAGAAAATGTGTGGTCAAGAATGGTTCTCCCATTCTCAAATAAATAAGGGTTCTCAAATAACCCTTCCTATATATATATATATATATATATATATATATATATATATATATATATATATATATATATATATATATATATATATATATATATATATATATATATATATATATATATATAGGGTAGGGTTCTTTTCAGAACCAAGAAAAGGTCGAGAACTGCGAGAACCGCTGTCAACCAATCATAATTTTTCAAATATTAAAATATTTATTTAAAATCAAAAGGGTATTATGGTACTTTATATTCTACATAATTTATGACACCCTTCAATATAGATTGACTTTTTCCATCCAATTCAAATCGCCAGATTATATTCATTATTTTTCTTGAGTAAAATTAATTCATCAACCGTCATTCTTAACAGTTATTTTCCAATCATGCAATAGCCACATTCATGATATTTTAATATTGTTCTATATTATGTAGATTAAGCTTTTATATGATAATCTGAAAAAAATGTATACATGTGCATGTAGTTAAAAAATTTGTATGTGTATATACAATTTACGTAAAAACAATCAAATCTCAAAATTCTGAACACAAACTTATAAATTTTCATTAAACTTGGAAAATTACACAACTACTTTCGAAATAATAGTATACAATATTAAATCTAATTATATTAATTATACCGAAATAAACATTCTAAAATTCTCTAACTAATACGTTTTGAATGCACGTACATGTGCATATATGATTACAGCTTCAAGAATCTGAGTTGTGCATGTTGGAACATCTTGAACCCATCAACTTTGACTTCGGTAGTGCGTATGTGTACCGTCTTTTATTCTTATTGAAAAATCATCCGGATGCACTTGTATATTTGTATCTGAGTTCGTTCATATTCACTTGTATCTTTGTGAATAGTTTGTTGTCGTCATCACTTATTAACATTCATTCGAGTGCACATGTACATCGTTCAATATCATTTTGTTCATCTGAGTGCACATGTACATTGTTCACTATCATCTTGTTCAATTCATTCAAGCGCACATGTCATCGATCATTATCATCTTTTTCATTTAGGTGCACATGTGCATAATCATCCTCATCAGGTTTAGCATAATCAATTATCCACAACCTAATATTAACATATTAACAAAAAGTTAATAACAATTATAAACTAAAACCTAAAACAACGTTGTAAAAAAAACATAACACATATCAAAGTTCATCCATGTTCACATGTATCTCATGTGTACACTGGCGTCCTTACATCTTTATCATGTACATATGTATATATTCAAAGTATATATATGCACTATTCCTATTGGTATTTGTATCTATCACCATCTTGGCCAAATAGTTATGTACTTGTTCAAAACACATGTGCATTATTTATATTAGTCATCATCATCTTTGCCAAATTAGTAAACATCATCACATGAAACTATAAAAACACATATGCAATCTTAATGACACATGTGCACACACTTTTATTAATTTTGTATCAGCCATAAAACATATATACATGCTCTGTTACTGAACATAATCTAAAACACATATGCACACCATCAACCATAATACAAATATCCAAATAGGTATGTACTTGTTCAAAACACGTGTGCATTATTTATATTAGTCATCATCATCTTTGCCAAATTAGTAATCATCGTCACCTAAAACTATAAAAACACATATGCACTCTTAATGACACATGTGCACACACTTCTTTTATTGATTTTGTATCAGCCATAAAACATATATACATGCTGTGTTACTGAACATAATCTAAAACACATATGCACATCATCAACCATAATACAAATATGTTTGCCCTTTTACTGATTCATGCCTTGTAGATTAATATACTATTAAATATAATATACTATTAAATCTTATATTGTTAAACAAAAAATAGTATTTATTATGTGTAATATACTATTAATCTTAAAAATTTATATATTATTAAAAAGAATATCAACCTACTAATGAATCCAACTAGTATTTTTTAATTAACATGTAGATGTTGACATCGTTTTTGTAAAGCGGTATAGCAAACCTTGAGTTTTTTACTCTAATTTTGTATTATTATACAGTAATTGAAAAAAAAAGCCTTTTGGTTTGATTGGTGCTTGTATATAACGAATGTGTCTTATGAAAAGCAATAAAAATAGTTAAAACTCTAACCTGTAAACATCAACACCAAGTCTAAACCATGGTCATGAATTATATTGTTGTGCACACTATAGCGTAATAGATCTGCTGTTTATTCTTCTATGACGGCAGAGAAAAAAAATAATAGGGTATTAGGTTGTAGATACATGGGAGAGAGAAAGAAAATGTCGTAGGTTTTAATAACTGACCAATATCTGCATTTAATAATCCTTTAAATTAGGGACATTTTGAATTCAACAAAATACCCAAAATGCCCTCTCACCCATTATTAATTGGTATATGAAATTTTATTTAATTACGATTGTGCCATAACCCATCTTAACCATTGATTGAAAAATAGATGGCTGAGATTGGTTCTCGCAGTTCTCGACTTTTTCTTGGTTCTGAAAATAACCCTACACTATATATATATATATATATATATATATATATATATATATATATATATATATATATATATATATATATATTAGCATAGTACCCGCGATGCGGCGAGATTCTAAATTTCTAGTTGACAGTATTCAATAATTATTCGTCATACTGGAAAATTTTCATTTAATTTTATAGATAATTTTTGAGGATATTATTTTTATAGTTATAAAATATAAGTTATAATAATAAATTAAGTTGGTAGTTAAATAAGGTAATTATATAAATAATAAAGTTTGAATAAATATTTAAGGAAAGTAAATATAAGTGATAGGGAGGAGGGTAAATAGATAGAATAGGAGGAAGGGTATAAATGTCTTTTTGGGTGGCAAATTTTAAAGAGTTTTCAAAAAAAAAGTATAGAATTTTTAATAAGTAATATATATATATATATATATATATATATATATATATATATATATATATATATATATATATATATTGGGTAGGGTTAAAATGAAAAGTTTCTTATAATGAAAAGAATGAGAAGGCATGTGGAGGTGACATGTGTCACCTTTGCCACATCAACATGCCATGTGTCACCCCCACCCCACCCACACCCCCCCCCCCCCCCCCGCGCAAAAAAAAAAAATTTTCCCGCCAAAAAAAAAATTTTGGGGCAAAAATTTTTTTTTTTCCCGCCAAAAAAATTCCCGCCAAAATTTATTACTGCATCACAGTTATAAAAATACTGCATCACAATCATAATTGTGATGCAGTAATTTATAACTTTAATGCACTAAAATCATAATTATGATGCAGTAAATTTATAACCGTGATGCAGTAACTTATAACCTTAATGCACTAATAAGTTTTGGTGCATCTTTATTATAAGTTACTGCATCATTCCACAAAAGGTGTAGATTGGCGGGAACACCTTGACCCCGGGTGCCTTTTGGCACCAGCCATTGTCCACCCCACAAGGAATAGCTCCGGCAACTCTCCTGGCCTAGTGGGGCACCAACTGGAGTGAGCACGAGCCAAGACTCGGACCCCTAAGCTCTTATTCCACAAAGTCTCTCCAGTGTGTCCACAGGTTTTGCGGAGGTGGGTACCTATATGAAACAAATGCCAAGGATGGGACTTGATCTTGGGTCAATTGACTCAAGCACAAGTGCTCCAACCATTGGACTAATGCTCCATTGGTAAGTTACTGCATCATAGTTAATAGTTCAGTGCATCAACTATGATGCACTAAAATCAAGGTTATAACCTTAAATGCACTAAAATCATGATTGTGATGCAGTAACTTTATAACTGTAATGCAGTAAGTTATAACCTTAATGCACTAAAATCATAATTGAGACGCAGTAACTTATAACCTTAATGCGCTAATAAGTATTGGTGCATCTTTATTATAAGTTACTGCATCATAGTTAATAGTTAAGTGCATCAACTATGATGCACTAAAATCAATGTTATAACATTAATGCACTAAAATCATGATTGTGATGCAGTAACTTTATAACTGTGATGCAGTAACTTTATAATTGTGATGCAGTAATTTATAACCTTAATGCACTAAAATTATGATTTGTGATGCAGTAACTTTATAACTGTGATGCAGTAAAAAATTTTGGCGGGAAAATTTTTGGCGGGAAAAAAAAAAAAATTTTTTGCCTCAAAAAAAAAATTTTTTTTTGGAGGGAAAAAAAAATTTTTCGGGGGGGGGGGGGGTGGGTGGGTGGGTGGGGGTGGGGTATGGTGATGTGGCATGATGATGTGGCAAAGGTGACACATGTCACCTCCACATGCCTTCTCATTCTTTTCATTCTAAGAAACTTTTCATAATAACCCAAACCTATATATATATATATATATATATATATATATATATATATATATATATATATACTAGTGGCAAAACCCGTCCGATGGACGGGTATGACTTGTGGTTTTTATTTTTAGAATTTAGTAGAACAAATATATACTAAAAAGTAATTAAAAGTTAAATGAAACGGTTAAGATCTATAATTGATGTTACCATAATCCATAAAAAGGCTAAAAGCAGGTAAGTATTTTGATTTTTGGTTTTTATTTTTAGGATTTAGTTGAACAAATATATATACTAAAAAGTAATTAAAAGTTAAAAGAAACGGTTAAGAATTATAATTGATGTTACCATAATCCATAAAACGGCTAAAAGCATGTAAGTACTTTGATTTGTGGTTTATATTTGTAGGATTTAGTAGAACAAATATACACTAAAAAGTTATTAAAAGTTAAATTAAATGGCTAAGAACTATAATTATGTTACCATAATCCATAAAACACCTAAAATGTGTTAATACTTTCTAACATTTTGTTCTAAACAATATTAATCATGAACATCTTTTACATTTGATAATATTATTAGAACAAATATATACTAAAAAGTAATTAAAAGTTAAGTGAAACGGTTAAGATCTATAATTGATGTTACCATAATCCATAACACTGCTAAAAGCAGGTAAGTATTTTGATTTTTGGTTTTTATTTTTAGGATTTAGTTGAACAAATGTATACTAAAAAGTAATTAAAAGTTAAATGAAACGGTTAAGAACTATAATTGATGTTATCATAATCCATAAAATGACTAAAGCCATGTAAGTACTTTGATTTGTGGTTTTTATTTGTAGGATTTAGTATAACAAATATATACTAAAAAGTAATTAAAAGTTAAATTAAACGGTTAAGAACTATAATTGATGTTACCATAATCCATAAAACAGTTAATAGGAGTTAACTACTTTCTAACATTTTATTCTAAATAATATTAATCATGAACATCTTTTACATTTGATAATATTATTAACATTTATTATTATTTTTTTGTTTTTGTTTATTACGTTTATTTACTTATTGTATATAGGTGCTTCCAACTGATTTTTTTACTAAATTTAGATGATGTTGATGAATTTGAAATATCCGTGAATGGATTTATGGTGAGTTTTGATGTTCGTTGTTATGAGAATATGTATGTATTGTCGGGTGATAAGTGGAGTTTTGTTGTTGATACCCTTTGTTTGTTAAGTGGTGATGTTTTCTTGTTTTAAAAGTTGAACCTGTTTACTGAAATTTATTAACTTTAAGTAAGTTCTTTAGAGAATTGTGGCAACGAAACACTTGCCTGTAAGCAACGGTTGTAAGCAATTTTCTTAGCCATATATTTTTGTGAATGTGATGGCCTATTTTTGCGAACGTGAACGTGATGGCCTATATGTTATTCCCTCCATTGATCATTGGAGGTGCTTACTGACAACGTGAAGAGTTACACATAAGCCATACAAGGTTCCATGCAAGAAATGTGACTATCATAAACAATGCCTCTATTAAAACAAGTAACTTAGGTCCTTGTGCTCCACCTGCAAATAGTAGCCTAAACTTATAAGCCCACAACCCGTAGGAGGTTATTATAAGCACGAAAACTAAACAAATAGAATTATATACAGAAACCATATACTTAACAACTCTCACCAAAATGTTTGTAGCCCGACGGCACACCATCCCATGTAATCTCTTGTTTGTTGAAAATGTAAGAAGAATCAACATCGAAGACCTTTCTGTTTCCTCTCAGGTCACTCATCCCTTACTGACTTTCTTTAACAATGAAAGGCGATGCATATCTCATATATTTTATTTCCCATTTTTTATCGGACCATTTATTGCTTAAAGCGCCTTTAAAACACTGATATGTAAAGTCAGCATAATTTTGGTATAAAGGCACCGAATAACAGAAAAGATTAGTCTTTAGAAAACCAGAGTCCTCACCGTCCCCAAGAAAAGGTGTTATTTCAGTAGTTTGCTTTTGCGAAAAAAATGGCATACTGGATATATCATTAAACATCCATTGTCAATAGCCCTCCCAGTAGGGAAAGGAAGACAACCATCTAAGGATCTATATTTGGAGTTTAGGCAGTCTTTACAAATGCTCTTGTTTAAACTTAGATTGCATTGAGCAATGGCATACACAGTACCATTGCCGTTAGTTATTTTCCTTCTTGAGGTTGCATAATAATTTGATGTTATTGGAGATGCAGTTCGAAGGTCTGATAACAAATGTTATTGGAGTATGGTGCATTGCGGTCAAGCATGTCACTGTGTCTTTACAAAGTCTCGGCGATGTGTTGCTCAGTATATAACAAAGTAGTAAAGGATTGTATGAGAATTATTGGGTTAAAGTAAAGTATAGAACCAAATGTTTACCATAAAAGAAAAACAAAAAGTGACCAAACAAGCTGGTGAACAAAATATTCTTGTATGATTGTTTTATTTTTGACAGATTGAGATGGTACCAATATAGTAGTATATTATATAATCAATGAGGAATAAAAACCAAAAATCAATCGAACATCACAAAAATGATTCCACTACAATTAATTTACCGTATATATCAGTCCAAAACACCACGATCAAAGCATCTATACCAAAAGAAACTGCTACTTTGCACGAATCTATGTTGCACCCTCTCATGTGAAATCTAGATTGGGGTTGAGGAGATAATCTTCATCCCATCCTTTTTCTAACATATGCCAATGAGATAGTTTGTAACCTAATCGAGAAAATGTGCATAGCTAGTCATGACAAAATCTATAGCATGCTACGAAATCTAGCCAATAATCTGACGACATATCCAAATTTAAAACGTAACAACTAAAGTTAAAAAAAAATTATGCTTCTAAAGAGTTGCAAATACTTAACTATACACATATATCTTTACTACCTTATAATGCATTTAGGACATTCTCTAAATAGTAAGGCTTAAAATTCAGACTTTGTAACTTAACTATTATGGAAATATAATGTCTCTTGCTAAATTAATACATGCTAGCTTAAAAGTTAAGTCAATACTTGTAACATTAGTAGTTATTGAATACAAAATTTAAAATCCTTATAATATTTTTAAAGCCCACTTTTATGACAGTAAAAGCCATGTATTGTAACAGCCCCATTCTTGCGACCCACTTTAACAGCCCATTAAATGTCTACACACAAAAGACCAATCATGTCTTACACTCTCTCTCAAAAACGTAAATTGCCACTCTTGTGTTAAATAGCAACCGGCGCCACCAACTAAATCTGCCACCACCGCTAACGGCATGTGTCGGCATCACCACCCCTTGACATGGTCTAGGCGGCCTTCGCTCGCCAAAACTTTTAGTATAATCGAAAAATATTGCACGCCAAAAAATTTAGTTTCACGATATCCAAATTTAATAAATGCAATCTCTTGTTTGTTTAAAATATGTATTACTCCGAGACTCCATATTATTTATTTCGACAACACAATTGTAGACATAGTTACATTTCTGCACACTTGTAAACTATACACATAATTATCTATCTGACCAATAAGAAAAGAGTTCACAATGACAATGATTTTTCACTAAAACTATAGATTAATTATATAATTCATATCAACCAAAAACAAATGTGCGTTTGGAATGTGGGTAAGCAATACTAAACAAATATATAGTTAAACATGTTGTGTAGTGTTGATACAAAAGTTGGACGTTCCTGATTTGGAGCTCCGGTTCTCGTACCAATTGAGAATTGCTGCTTGAGACCTGCGCACTAAGAGACAAGAAACACCGTTAGGCTTACCGTGGGATTGTCTCCCACGATTATCCTCCGGCGTGAGAGTAAGTAATCGGTTTAGGGTTTAAGGAGTTTTAGGGTTATGAGATCGTACCTTAAACGAGGGATGGGATTCCCTTTATATACACACGGAGTCCTTGTTGGTTCCGTGTTCCCCAACCTTCGGCGTATCCCGCCAAAGTCGGTTGGGAATGATTATCTTCGTATTTTAGAAGATATCATGTATCAAATCCATAAATAGATTTGGGCTTGGGCCTTCGTGAGCCCAAACCGTTATTGAAGGTGGCCCAGGTCGTACCGGGCTTGTTAGTATTGGGTTGTGGTCGGGTTTATGACCCGATACCAGACTATACGTCATCATGTCCCCCCAGTCTAGTATGCGCAGTGCGTAACTGCGGATGCTAGACTAATGACCGTAGTGCAAAAAACAAATAACGGGCGAAACGTATCCAAGAAGCCATACACCTACCCGTAGGTGCAATGTATCTAGACATCCAAGTGAATAGGGAATGCCTCGTTAATCGGGGGAAAGTTACTGCGTCATTGTCACATCAAGCCATCTCGACCACACAATGAAGACTAGTGGAATCCACGTGTCGCCAATCGTGCGGGAGAGAAGAAGTATATAACTTGGCGATTCATTTTCACCGAATTCCTCACAGTAAAAAACACCATCCACCATTTCTAAAGCATTTCAAGAGTCGTTATCCCCAAAAGTAACCAATCACAGAGGTAATCGCGCGTGCGACATAGCAAATAAGTGTAACATCATGGTTAAACAGTTGTCTGACTTTACCTCCGACCTTAATTTGATCGATCTGATGGAATTTTCCTCAGATTATTTTATACCCCGGGACGTGCATCCAGCGGTTCCGGATGCGCGAGCCACGATTGCGGATTTCCCCGAAGGGAAAGTGGGTGTATACACACGGTTATTCGAATATGCGAATCAACGTGTGCCCCTATCACGCTTTCTGTGCGATGTGTTAAACTATTATACGTTACACATATCGCAGCTGCATTGTATTGGCGCGGCTAAAATTACCAATTTCGAGGTGAATTGCCGTCTGTTGGGGATTAACCCTACCATCCACTTATTCCGCGCTTTTTATCACACCACATGGGCGCATGGGTGGGTTACCTTTTCAAAACGCGCGGGTAGATTACAGTGCTACACGGATAAGGTAGATGCGCTTAGGAATTGGAGGGAGTACTTCTTCTGGGTAGATGATACATGTTTTCCTTGGAATTACGATTTTTATACCAAGGGATCGCTACAGAGGGATGAGTACCCAGTGCCTGGGTCGTATAACGTCGAGGATGCGGAACTGATAAATGCAAACCGCATCCCGATCAGTGCATATCCTGAGGGATTTCTGGTGCACATGGGAATCAGCCGTAATTATTATGGCCCGGAAGATGAGATCCCTATTTTCTTAGAAGCCAATGGCCAGGGTGGGTACTTGTTCCTCCGTACTTCAGTGTGTAAATATTGTAAGAACAATCTTCCATACTTGTTGCGCATAATATAACTGGTGTGTATATGTGTTTTTGTCGTGCGCAGAGATGGATCTGTTTACAGTTGTACAGCTAGCGAAGCCCGCAGCCGTGAGGACAGGAGTACGACCGTTGAGGGATGACGAGGAGCCCATATTGGTCGCGACTGCAGGACGTGTTATGGAACTGGCCGCAGGGGATACAGGGACCAGTTCCTCCGTAGCGGTGGAAGCAACGCCTTTGCAAAGCCGCCCTAATCCTGAGGTGACTCCGGTGGTAGCGCAATCGTCGCTCGTAGCTGTAGCTCATCCTGAAGAGGAAGAAGAAGAAGAAGCGGCGCTTAGTCGCAAGAGGACCCGACAAGATCATGGTGCGGGCCCATCAAGGAAGAAGCGCCCCGTTATTCAAACTGTGGAGTTGTCCTCCACTGATGAAGCGTCGTCGCACCCATCTGCCGATGATGCGGAGCCAAAGTAAGTAAAACCATACATGTATAACCTTCTGTTAGTGAATGTGCTTATTTGTGATTCTAATGTTGCATTGGTGATCATTCGCAGGATGGAGCAGGTCATAGAGTCACCTCCTAAGGCTAGTCCGACACGCTCAGCGCATTCTGAGCCGCAGAGCCAGGATAAGGAAGACCAATCCGATGCAAATGTGCCTCTGGGGCAATTAGTTGAAGAATTAGTTCAAGTGTCCGCTCACCAGGCTTCGCTGATTGTGAAGCTGAAAGATCAAGTATCTGATGGAGAAAACCAAGACTCCCAAAAGGACCAAACGATTTCCTTGCTGGAGGCGCAACTGGCAAGTACCCGGGCACAACTAGATAGCGCCCATGCAGAGGCCAAGGTCCTGAGCACATACGCTCAAAGACAGGCTGAGGACAAGATGGCGCTAATGTGCCAAATACACCAAGAGCGTGCTGATGCTGCGAAGTATAAGTCTGCGTGCTGCTGGGCACTGAAACACCTAGATCAGGGTAAAGAAAGTTTATTTGCGCAGTTGGGGGAGCTTGGGAATACTGTGAGCTGGTCCTTGGAGGTGCAGGAGGCAAAGCTGCGTAAGCTGAGCATCGAGTACGATGAAGAATTGTATCCGCATCTTATGTCAGTGATTGCAGAGCGTAGGTGGCTCATAGGCCACGGTCTTCGTATGGCTGCGCTTAGTACCCTAGAATCGCCAGAAGTGGTTAATGCTTTTGGGGAGGTTGTGCAATGCGCTCTGGAGCGTGGTAAATCAGAGGCGATTGAAAAGCTCTCTGAAGCCAAACTGTTGAAGACGCCCCTTGATAAGGTACCCAATTATGACGCTGAGTCATATGATCATTTGGTCGCTGCCATGCAGAAAATGAAAGACTTAGAGCTCCCAATGATTTCGGAGCTTGAGCGCGACCAAGATTATCCGATAAGTGTTATTATGGCGGGGTTGACATTGGCACGTCATCGTGCTGAGGGTGCGGACACACAGCCGGACTATTTTTTGAAACCCCATGAGTCGCAGCTCCAAGTACCCGTCTTTGCACGTCCTAGGGATAGTCAGAATCCCTTTTCATTGGAGAAAGAGGTACCTCTAAAGGAGGTCTTGGAAGCGCATGCCACCCGTCTTGCCAAGAAAAAGGGTATTGCAGGTAAGGCCGTTTTGTGTGGACTTGGTGCGGCTCACTTGCCGAGGTCTGATGGAGTGCCAGTCAGTGTGGCCACTGTGTCGCCTAATGATTCAGATGTATTGAAGAGCCTCAGCGAAGTTAAAGAAGCGACCAGTCATGTTGGCACTTCGTCACTTAGGCGTTGTAGTAGCATGTAGCGGATATGTTTGATATCGTTTGTAATAACTCGTAGATATAAATAAAAATTTCTTTTTTGCTTGTTGCTTGTAGGCATTTGTAATGTATACATATCTGTCTGCCAATGTAAGAAATTCATAGTCGTGTATGAAAATTATAGTATACTTCGGAAAATAATTCTAAGTATTTAATCATAACCGTGTATGTAATGATATTCAGCGTGCTGTAAATATCTTATTAAGGAAGCAAGTATCTTGGTTCCCCAGTTGTTAAACGTGCACGTGTGCATTACTGCGCAACCGTCGTGGGATGCGCACATATCTTATTCCAACGTCTTGAGAACAAGGTGTTTAACAAGGATGCGTGATCCGGTATTGATGGGTTTGCAACCCTCTTACTCAATAAGTTAGTTAGTAGGTCAACTTATCCTTTTACCATCGTGGGTTTATTCGTAGTGCATGCACGCCATCGTGGGCAAAATAAAAAATTGTTAAAGCATACAGTATATGGATATAACAACTTAAAATGTGTCGCGGAGTTAGCTAGAAACCGCGACGTTTATATTAATACTTGCAAGTTTATCAGGAAATAACAAAGAAAACAGTAAATATGAAAAATAAAAACTAAGTACATGAATGTTTATTGAGCACTGAAAGTGCGGAGCGTCTGCGCGCTATGCCGTAGCAATTCTTATAGGTAGCACCTCTTGAGGTTGCTGATATTCCATGTGCGCGGTAGGTCACGACCATCTAAACCTCGTAGCCGGTACGCGCCTGTGCCCGTTGCTTCAGTGACCTCATAAGGTCCTTCCCACTTTGGTCCGAGCTTACCTGTATCTTCCGCGCGGCTTGCCTCATTGTCGCGGTAGACAAAGTCACCTGGTCTGAATGAAACACTGCGTACCTTGGCATCATAGTATCCTTTCATTTTTGACTTCGACCTTGCCTCCCGTATAGCTGCGCGTTCGCGTCTTTCTTCCAGTAGGTCCAAGTCGACACGTCTTTCGTCGTCGTTTGTAGTCACATTAATCTCCGCAGTGCGGATAGTTGGCATGCCGATCTCAGTTGGTATAACGGCTTCTGTCCCGTATACAAGAGAGTAGGGGGTGTCCCCTGTGCTGGTTTTAACTGAGGTACGGTGTGCCCATAATACATGTGAAAGTTCTTCGACCCACCTTCCTTTGTGCTTGTCCAAGCGTGCTTTGATTCCTTCACCCAGGCTTCGGTTTGCGCGCTCGACTAAACCATTGGTTTGTGGGTGCGTAACCGACGCAAAGTGTTGGGTGATGTTTAATTTTTCGCACCAATCTTTAAAGGGGTTGTCGCAGAATTGTTTCCCGTTGTCCGAGATGATTTCACCAGGTAATCCGAAGCGGCATACAATGTTGTCCCAGACAAAGCGTTTTACTTGATTGCCAGTAATTGTCGTTACTGCTTTTGCCTCGATCCACTTGGTGAAGTAGTCTATAGCGACTATGAGAAATTTGAGACCGCCTGCTGCTATTGGAAAAGGGCCGGCGATATCAATGCCCCATTTGTAGAATGGCCATGGCGCCGTGATTGGTGTTAACTCATGCTGTGGTTTGCGCGGTACGGGTCTGTGGACTTGGCAATCATTGCACTTCCTTATCAAATCCCGCGCATCTTTATGCATGGTTGGCCAGTAGTATCCCGATCGCATGGCACGTGCTACAACAGACCGTGGTCCTGCGTGCATGCTACATGAACCCTCATGGATTTCTCGCATCACATAATTTGCTTGTACGGGGCCTACGCATCGAAGCCATGGCTGGAGGAAAGAACGTCGATACAGTATGTTGTCGCGCAATTCGAATTTCTGCGCTGTGCGCCGTATTCTGCGGGCTTCTGTCTGTTCTTGGGGTAATGTCCCTTTGCTTAAGAAATCTGCAATTGGGGTCATCCATGTAGGACCATCCTCCTCTATGATTGCGGAAACTTCCATCTCCGCGATCGACTTGCTTTTCAGTGTTTCCACCAGCACTTGCTTTGATAAGTGTGCGAAGCTCGTCGAGGCTATCTTGCTCAGTGCATCTGCTTTGCGATTTTCTCCTCTAGGGACTTGCTTGATAGTAAATCTGTCAAAGCCTTTGATCAGTGCTTTAGTCTTCTCAAGATACTGAATCATGTTTTCTTCTTTGGCCACGTATTCACCCAACACATGGTTGGCCACTAGTCGAGAGTCCACATTTGCTTCCAAGTTACGTACACCCATTCGAGCTGCAATGCGTAGTCCAGCGATCAGGGCTTCATATTCTGCCTCGTTGTTTGTCGAGGTAAATTCAAAACGCAGTGCGTAAGTGAATTCCATTCCCTCTGGGTTTGTGAGAATAAGGCCAGCTCCTGAGCCATCCACGCATGAGGACCCATCTGTAAACAAAATCCATGGATCTTGTAGTGCTTTTTCGCTTGGTGTAGGTACCTCGTCAGTATCTGGCTTCTCGATGATGAAGTCCGCCAGAACTTGTCCTTTTATTGCGGTACGTGGTCTGTAAGAGATGTTATGTTCACCTAGCAACACACTCCACTTCTGGAGTCGTCCTGACGCATCGGGTTTGGAGATGATCTGCTTGATGGCTTGATCTGTAATTACCGCTATCGGGTGCGCTTGGAAGTACCGGCGCAGTCGCTTGGCGGCAAACACTAATGCCAAGACCAATTTTTCCATGGCACTATAGTTCATCTCCGTCTTCTTGAGTGCTTTGCTGACAAAATAGATAGGGGTTTGCACCGAGTCCCTATCTGTTAGTAGCACTGCGCTGACTGCCCCATGAGTTGCTGACAGATACATGATCAGCTCTTCCCCTGGTCGGGGTGCCACGAGTGTTGGGAGCGTTGCTAGATGCTGTTTGAGTGTGGTGAAAGCTTCTTCCGCCTCCGTTGTCCACCGAAAGTCACCCTTTTTTATACACTTCTTGAGTGTTTTGAAAAGGGGCAGTGACTTTTCTGCTGATTTAGATAGGAACCTGTTGAGGCCGGCTAGTTTTCCGTTGAGGGATTGGACTTCCTTCAGCGTGCGTGGTGAGGGAAGCTCAATTACCGCCTTTGTCTTTTCGGGACACGGTTTTATGCCATCAGGTTCTATCAAGTACCCTAAGAACATGCCTTCGGTAGCGCCGAAGGTGCATTTCTTAGGATTTAGCTTCATGTTAATCTCGCGTAGAGTTTTGAATGTTTCTTCTATGTCGCGCACCAGTTCCTTTTCAGTATGGCTTTTAATGACCAGGTCGTCCACATAGACTTCCAGGTTGCGACCCACCTGTTTTTCGAAGGCATTGTCTACCAACCGCTGATAGGTGGCACCCGCGTTCTTCAAGCCAAACGGCATTTTTGTGTAACAGTAAACGCCTTGGCTTGTGTGGAACGCTGTCTTTTCCTCGTCTTCTTGAGCCATTTGTATCTGGTGATATCCCTTGTACGCGTCGAGAAAACACTTCAACGGGTATCCACACAAGGACTCTATTTTCCAATCTATCTCTGGTAATGGATAGCAGTCCTGTGGGCATGCTTTATTAAGGTCGGTGAAGTCTACACACATCCGCCAGCTACCGTCGCTTTTTTTGACCATTACTGGATTAGAAAGCCAGTCGTGGTAATAGACTTCACGCATAATTCCCGCTTTAACTAATTTCTGTACCTCAGCCAGAATTGCCTGCGCCCTCTCTGGAGCTTGGCCACGCTTCTTCTGGCGTATCGGTAAGTATCCTTGTCGGATTCTAAGTTTATGCTCTGTGATCGAGCGTGGTACTCCAGTCATGTGTTTTGGCTCCCATGCGAAAATATCTACGTTCTTTTGTAGGAGCGCGCACACAGCCGCTTTGCCGTTGTCCGACAATGACCCTCCAATGGTTATCTCCTGGTCTGGATATTCTGGGTGAATTGCGACCTTAAAGTTGGGAATTTTGGCCGCGCACTGCTTCGGGATTGGTTCCCTTTCGCATGTAACTGTGTTACATTCTCTGTTTGGCACCGTGGCATTGTAAAGAGTGACAATGCCCCCTTCAACTGGGAATTTAAGCATCCCGTGCGCTGTTGACGGCACCGCGCGCATGGCTGATATCCCGGGTCTCCCAATAATGCCATTATATGATGAAGGGGATTTGATCACCATGAAATCCATCCAGGTTGTTGTAGAGTGCTCTGCGTTGCCAACGCTGACTAGCAATCGCAGTTGGCCCATAGGCCATATCTTCTCACCCGTGAAACCGGTGAGTGCGGTATTGACCAGATTTAACTGACTACGTATTTCAGGACGTAGTCTTTTAAAGCAATGCTCATACATAATATTTGCCGATGCCCCACCATCGATGTACATGCGGTGTATGTCGTGACCACCCGCACTAATTTCAATGGTGAGGGGCTCTGATGCTGCGTTGTCCGCAGTCAAAGTAGGGAAAGAGATTTCACTTCTTCGGGAAAACTCTTGGCTGACCTTCTGTCTGGTGGTTCGCTGCCACGTCTGTATCATATAGATTGTGTCGGCCTTATCCTTGGGTGTCTCCTTCTTACTTTCATTCTTTTGCTTATCTCTTCCCTCTTTAATGTTTTTAACCAAGTGGTCCAGCCTGCCCCCTTTGACCATCTTGTCGATGAGTTGGCGCAGCTGGACACACTCGTTAGTGGTGTGACCCTTTTGTGCATGGTAGTCACAGTATCCATTCCCAGTGCGCTTATCTTCTGGTGTGCGCATCTGCGGCGGTCTTGGGAAATTCGCTCCTTCTGCTGCGAGTATTTCCTTTGGGGTTTTGATCAGGGGAGTATACCTGTCATTATCCCTGTCTCTGCCGCTCCTCTGGCTGCGATAGCTCCTATTACGGTTATTACCTCGGTCATTGGATTGTCTCCCAGGTTGTTCCTGTGACCGGTAACTGGAATGGTTCTTTTTGCTATCCGCCGCTGCGGCTTCTCCCTGGACAAAAGACCGAGAGCGCTTCATGAGCTCATCGAAGGTCTCAGGGATCTTGTCGTTCAATCTCTTGATGAGTTCTGGGTTATTAATCCCATTCATGAAGCCCGAGATCTTTAAGACTTCAGGGCATGCTTTAACCTGCATGCATTCATCTTTGAAGCGTTCCATGAATGCGCTCGTGGATTCTCCCTGGTTCTGTTTTACCCTGGCGAGTTCGACAGGGTTTTTAGCACACTTTTTTCGTTGAGTAAAATTTAGGCGGAACGCCTTTCTCAACTCTTCAAAACCATTCACGCTCCTTCGTGGGAGTTTGTTGAACCAGTTCCGCGCGCTTCCCACCAGCGTGGAATTAAACATATGGCACCAAACTGGTTGTGGCCAGTTTTCGATGGTCGCGGCTGATTCAAAAATTTTTAGGTGATCGTCAGGATCACCTGTCCCATCATAGGTTTTAACATTTGCAGGCATGCGCCTTTTCTTGTTCTCAGAGAAATCACTAATGCGTCTGGTAAACGCATCCACTTTCTGACGGCGCCATGGGAGAGACATGTCTTCCTCTTGGCTATCGCGTCTGCTTCTGGATTTCCAATGCCCTGTATCACTATCCTCGTTGTCCGAGGAGTTGTCAGAAGATGAATTTACCTTCTTACGGCGCTTGCGCCGGCCTACCTCAGAATCTGACTCATAGTCTGGATCTGAAGGGCTCTCACTTGGGGAGTACTTTCGCCCCCGTCTATCCTGTACTCTACGGCTACCCAGTCTGGCGTAGACACTGGTACGCCGTTCCTCTCGATCACTATCACTCAAGTGTTGCGAGTGAGATGTCTCATCACCCTCGATTCTCCTCCCGATTCTGTTGAATACTGGGGGTTTATGACCGCTTCCTCTGCGCTTTTCCTTCGGGTGGCGCGGTGGAGAAGTATCGTATTCTGAATCGAAATTGAGTCGGGCCTTCAGGTTCCGCCCTGATCTATTCTTCTCTTCCTCTTGAATGAGGGCAGCCAATGCTTCGTAGTTTTGGGATACGAAAGCTTCTGGTGCTAGTTCTGGCGCGACTCCCTCGAGAGTGAGTGCGTTTGTTTCTACTGCTGCACCCTTATCCCGACCTGGTGCCTCTGGTACCTTTGTCAGGTCCGTTTCTAGCACCGATTGGAAGGGGGTAGTAAAGATGGGTTGTTCCCGAGTGCGCAGTGGGTCTACTCCACTCGTGGTGGTTGTAGCGACTTGGGTTATTCCCGAGTGCGGTTCTACTTGAGGGGAGGGCAAGTCTTGACCTGACCCCTTATTTTTAGCAGCGCTGGTTGTCCCAGAGGTCTGCTTAGGGGTTAGTCCACTCTGCGACTTCTTCCCCATAAGATCTAGCTGCGATCGCTGATTGCCGTGTTTTGTCATTCTAGTGTTGATTCTTAGTGTAGGGTCCCACGGATGGCGCCACTTGTTGATACAAAAGTTGGACGTTCCTGATTTGGAGCTCCGGTTCTCGTACCAATTGAGAATTGCTGCTTGAGACCTGCGCACTAAGAGACAAGAAACACCGTTAGGCTTACCGTGGGATTGTCTCCCACGATTATCCTCCGGCGTGAGAGTAAGTAATCGGTTTAGGGTTTAAGGAGTTTTAGGGTTATGAGATCGTACCTTAAACGAGGGATGGGATTCCCTTTATATACACACGGAGTCCTTGTTGGTTCCGTGTTCCCCAACCTTCGGCGTATCCCGCCAAAGTCGGTTGGGAATGATTATCTTCGTATTTTAGAAGATATCATGTATCAAATCCATAAATAGATTTGGGCTTGGGCCTTCGTGAGCCCAAACCGTTATTGAAGGTGGCCCAGGTCGTACCGGGCTTGTTAGTATTGGGTTGTGGTCGGGTTTATGACCCGATACCAGACTATACGTCATCATGTAGTAAGCAGACCAAATAGCACCACAAAACACTAAACAAACAAATTGAACCCATAACTAATAAATCTGGAATTCATATGTCTAAACTAAAAGATTTAGTTACTAACACGAAAAGCTTGATGTTGAGATTCCAAACAACGTTGAAAGTTGTCCATTGATCGGCACCACAAACTCACAATGCTCAAGACAGACATCTTGATTTGATTGTATTGCGTTTGTAGATGTTCTTTAAAGATTTCTTTGGATCAAATGCAGGAGACTTTGCACGATTTCTGACATTGGTGGCCTAAACTCCGGTTCAGGCTATGAAAAAAAAACGATCAGGAAATGAGTTTGGAAAGGCAATCTTGAAAATGAGTTAACACACCACTAACCTGAACACAAAGAGAAATAATATCTGCAAACCGAGATAAAGCCTTGGATGAAATGGCGGCACGTATAGAGGGATCAACCATACCCGACAACTCTTCTATATCATGTAGACGGGAATTTGCCCATCTCACGAGATATTGCTCCCCACATGACTTTGAGCTATATAATTAAACAGTCTCATCAGCAAAAATAAAATAATATTAATAATAATAAAGTTAATGTTAAAGTAAATAATAACCTGTCAAAGGCTTTTCGACCAGTGATAAGTTCTAACATGATGACTCCGAAGCTATACACATCGCTTTGGTAAGTATAACTTCCTAACTCGAGTTCAGGGGCACCATATCATGAACTTTGCAACTGATCAAAAAAACAATTGTGTCAACAGCCATTTGACTATATGTAAAACAAATTAACCATGTGGGCCTGCGAGATAATGAATTGGGTTACCTGGCTAATGTTGCTAGATGGTAGTAATGGAGCCAAACCACAATCTGATACACGTGCATTGAGCTCATTGTCGAAAAGAATATTTGTTGACTTTAAGTTGTGGTGTACAACAGGCGGTTGACAAACCTCATGCAAGTACCTAAACCGAAACATTTTGATGTAAATTTTTAATAAATGTATTAAACTGAAAGACCTAAAGATTTGTACTTACTCGAGAGCTTTTGCTATTTGAAGTGGCACATGTACTCGCGAATTCTATGAAAGCTTCTCATGCATTTCATCATTTAAATGAAAAGTCTCATGCAATGTCCCATTTTCACAATACTCATAAACAAAAAGTCTTTGTCCATGTTCAAGACAGTATCCTTCAAGTGCGACAATGTTTTCATTTCGAAGCTTTGACACATTTGACACCAACTCTATAAAACGCTCATCATTCCATTTTTGAGACGTTGCAGCATCAAGTTTCTTGATCGCTAGTTGCTAAGGATATTAGAACAGAAAACATGGTAAATATGAAACTGACATCACTTTTTTTACAAGTGACAATTGCAACCCATTTACTTATATTAGTTATATATGGTCATATGGTCAAACTCAGTTATGCTTTACATCAAATGGGTAAAAAATCTAGCTAAGAACGTGGAAAGAAATGTGTTTGTAGTCAAATTCGACCTGACCCATTTTGACTTTATTGAAAAAACTATATAATTTGATTTTCGATGACATTACATATAAAAGATGTTACCTTTCTGTTTGGAAGCTCGGATCTGTAAACGGTAGCAAGCATGCCACTTCCGACAAGATTATGTTTGTAACATGATGCCAAGCTTATCTTCATTGTTGCTTGCATTTTGTGCAGCTGCAAATATATAGGTTGGTATGAATTTGTTTTTACGAAACCTAAAAGAAAAGAATAGGCAAAACGTATACTAATAAAGTAATAAGTTGACCAATTAGATCATACATTTTCATTCATCACGATCATATTCATAGAAGTGATTCTAATTTGCCAATCAAAAGAGCAGCTTTTCTAAAATAATTTCAGGTTTCATTGACAGAAGATATGCAATAACATAAAAAAGGGTCAGATTTGTGCTTGTGGGAAGCCATCTCAAAAAGTTTGACATGCAGTGAAAAATTGTGTTTTACCCGAAATTGTGTAGACATGCCCATTTTGCCACCTTAGTGTTAATAGGCCAAAAGACTTCAAACAATACATAAGTTAATTACCTACTGCTTAGACTCAATCTTGTTACTGGTAGGCTTCGTGGTTAGGTTGAATATTTTTGAAAGAGGGAACACAAAACATGATCTCCCAACCATAATCAGTCCAAGCAGTACAACACTTGTGCTAAAAGATTTTTTGGGTTTGCAGAAACTGAATCCCATTAAAAAAAAAATTATAATAATAAAAAAAAAACACCACAATATGATAAAAATGTTACCGAGAGAGGTTCACTGTGATGGTATTTATAAAAAAGGTTACCTGGCGTTGACAAAATTCCATTTTTCCACATCCAGTGCATCCATACCGACATACATGAAGATAATGATTTCGGCTATCAATGACATTGTTGCAAAAGCATGTCTGCAATCCAAGAAGCTGAATTTAGTACTTATATCAAAATCTAATAATATTTTTCTTGGTATAAGTTGGGTTGTGTGACCTGAAAACATCTCTTTTAACTATAATAGAATGAATTTTTTAATGACTACTAAAAAAATTAAATCACAATAATGAACGAACTTTTTTAGATAGTAATTTTGGAGTACCAATTTAGATAAAATTTGACCCGTATCCTTTTCATTAAATCTTATAGTATAACCCATTTGACCCGTTAGAGATAGACAGACAAAATCAGCCCATTTATAGACAAATTGGTCAAAACTTGTCACCACTAATTACCTGCCAAAATACAGTATAGAATACTTACTTCAGCTAACATGTAGTAAAGGTAAAGCATGAGTATCATAACAGAGACTTAACGATCAGATGAATTCCTAACATACCTACGACCCATCTGATACTATGTGTATCTGCCACTTGTGGTGCTATGGCTAGTCAAGGGAGATATGAAGGTTATTTGAGCATCACTTGTGATATTGCCTTGTAAAGACTTTAAAGTCTCGACTATATCAGTCATTAATGGTCTTGCTTTACGGTTGTGGCTTAAGCAGCAGTATGCTAAGTTGCAAGCTTTTTTAGCTGCTCTCATGGAGTAATCCGGTGTCAGGTTTACAATAAACGATGCAGGTTGCAATTTAGACTTAATCTTATGAATAGGTAGATTTCAGTTGTGTTCTATATCACATGGGTCAAATCAAAAGTTGTAACAGAAATAGAAATAGGTTGGGCTTTTTCCAAACTCTATTTGTGTCGATATATTGAGCTCTACATTAAACTTTGCAAAATAAAAGAATATAGCCTGGAACACGATGAACAAATTCAATATGAATGAATTTGGTTTATTACAAGAAAAGAACTATGAAAAGTTTTAAATGAGATTTGCATGATTACCTCTCTTAAAAAGTAATCCACCCCATCATCTGTACCGTTTTGAATTGAAGCGTTAGGCACATTATTGACTTCTTCTTAAAAAGAAGGTGGAAGTGAGCTATTTCCACCGTTGGTGCAGGAGCTGCATCAATTCGTTACCGCTCTAATACCATCTAGTATATCATCAACAAAAATTTAAAACTGAAAATAAACATCTTCTATCAAAGGGTAATGGTAGAAAAGCATACCACCAAACCTATATCCATACCCGAATGGGTTTTGATCCAAACAATGAGGGTGAGGGCAATGAGTTCACCTATGGAAAAGGCGAAGTATGCAGCGCTAAAGTAGGTAGAGAGCTTCTTGGACTGCTTAGAATCACTCTTGTTGAATTGATCAGCACCATGAGCCAACATGCTTGGCTTCATACAGCCACTCCCTAAAGCCACTATGTAGATGGCTACAAAGAATATTAAAGCCTCCACTCCCTTGGCCTCTATGCATTTGTCTCCATCGGTTGAGCATGTTGCACTCTGGTAGTTTTAGATGAGGAATGTGGGCTTGGAGTGATAACAATATAAAGCCCTGATACATATAAAAGAAATATATTATAAATGAACTGAAAGAAAATAACCTAAGCATGCATGGCCATGGGTTAGTGGAGAGAAAATGAACTTACTGAGAGTTCGATAAAGCCAAAAATAAGCATAGTCCAGAAACAGCTGAGGTAAGAATCAGATAGGTAGCCACCAAACAGAGAGAGGATGAAGATAGTACCAACGAAGTTTGTTACTATATTCGTTGCTTTCAACAGAGAAAAGTGCATCTCATTTATCGCATATGTTATAAGATTATTACCAACTGCCGCTATAGCCATTATCTCAAATGCTTGTACCCCTACAACAGTCATACAAAATTATTATCCAACTTCTTATATGTTGATACAAACACGAATTTAAACATCCTTACTATATAGATTGATAATCCATATTTTTTGGGTTTCCTAGTACTAATTCTAGCCTGCGCTATTGTACCATATGCACAAAACAAAATAGCTTAGGCTGGAAAAAATAATACTATAAGCTAGTAAATAAGTCCCTCGCTAAAAAACCTCAATAATCAGATTATGAACTATACCATTCCAAACTGAAAACTTTTATGAATTAAAAAACACATTATATAATACACAGAAAAGTAAGTTTTTACCTTCATTCAGTCATGTGCAATATCCTAAACACCTTCATCATGGTTTCTATCCTATTATGTTTAGCGATGTTTTTATAGTTGGCATGGGCAAAAGGATCAGAGTGGTTTTATGCTTTTATTATCTGTGAAGGTCACCTTTTAGTAGTTGTTTAGAATGTAATGGCACAATTTTAGTATGCTAACTCTTGTGTTGGGCAGAGACACTCGTCCTAACTTTTTAAAACATCACGTTTACACTAACCTCTTTATGGCCCTTGGAGTGCTTCATCTTTCCTGTTATCTTCTTCAACCCCATTTCCAGGCTTGTGTTTATCATTCACACCTGCTTCATATTTCACTTCATTGACATTAGCTCCAAAATCAATGGTACCCACCGACTCAGACATCCTAACGGAAGATTTATCTTCTTGTTGTTCTACCCTTCTTTCAACACCACCCAAAGGCGTTGGCACGTACTGATTTACGAAAGGTTGGCTTGGACCAAATTGTGGTGGTCTCGCTTAAGGTGCCATACCTCCCAGACCAAATGATTGAGGGAATTGCTGATGCTGACCTCCTTGAATCGGCATAGCTGGTCTTCTCGCATAGCTTTGAGATGACTGAGGTGGCATTCCATTTGGAGGAGGTTGAGCAAAACCAATAGTTATTTCTTTGGCTCAAGTGTTTTTGCTGGATAAATTTTTAGACCCCTTAAGCTAGCAAATGGAGAATGTTGATGTGAAAGTAGTTCCACTGATGGTGTACACCAGATACAACGTAAAAAACTTTACCCTGTAATGCTTAATAATGTGATCCCGCATATTCTGTTGGGATCCTTCCAACACAAACTAAAAATAACACAATTTAAGATGTTTACCTTCAATGCAGACCTAATTAGAAGAATATCAGTGTTATCGTTGATGCATAACCGACTTTGAATTTGTGAAATACAATGATAAGAGTAATGAAATACATATATAGGCATATCCACATATAGCTCAATATTTATAACCTTGCCCTCAACAGTAAATTTGTATATTAAATATCAATTAAATTTCACATATCTAATTAGTGAAACTAATATCTAACCCAATCATACTTATCGTGGAAGGTGGGAAATTCGTGTCGGGTTGGGTTGTTAGGTTGGTATCACCCAACTTGAACACTTTCTAATTCTATCAAAACCAGAAACGATCCAAATAACTATTTATCTATGTGGGTCAAACCAGTTAACGGGTCAAGCAGGATGTAAATAGGTTGGCATGGTCAAAGACTGTAAACGGTTGGCCAAGTTAAACCTGTTTATAAACCATAAGTAGGGAACCCATGTATGGCCTGAAGCACTTAACCCTAACCTGTGTATGGCCCCGTGTAGCATTTACGTATAAAAGCTAAGATGTAGAATAATAAGCCAAATTACTTATCAGCGGTCGAATAGAAACAATTATATTATCACTCCTAAAACGCAATCCCAAACACCCTAATAATTAATGTTATCTTTGTTATTGCACCATCAGTCAAGCACAAATGTTTTGATAACACATGACCTACTAATCACTAAATTAGTTAATCAGCTCTTTATCAAAAAGCATTTTTCTATGCAGCTAACAAAAAGATGACACGCCACAAAAAATAAGGCATTCTTAGTAAGTTGGAAATGGATAAATATTCATTCTCTTTCTAGTAAGTTAAGCCTCGTAATTTTCATATTGTGTAGAAAGAGCTTGAAGGGCCTAAAAGTATGCATAATATGATTTGATTAACAATCCATGATCCACTGCATTCCTGCTCCAGTTAAAGTATTTCCATTGATCTTCCTAAATAGTGTAACAACCGAATATAATATACATAAAATGGTGGTATCGCAATATAAGCATGGTCACGTGATAAATGAATATCAAAGCCACTAACAAAGAGCTAATGTTTTCAAATAAACGAATGACGGAGAACGCAGATTCGCATATAATATACATAAAATGGTTGTATCGCAGTATAAGCATGGTCACGTGATAAATGAATATCAAAGCCACTAACAAAGAGCTAATGTTTTCAAATAAACGAATGACTGAGAACGCAGATTGGCCGGACCAATACAATCTAATATGATTGTATGGTACCCTATCTGAGAATCATAGCCAATTCTAAGTTGGTCGTCACATTGTTTGTTAGCCGTCAGATACGTCGTGTTTTCTGAATGGTGATCAACATCCACTTTCCTTTTACCCTTATCGGAAAATATGACCTGATTCCTTTTCCCAAATATATTCATGTCACAGTTATTCAGCGGAAGCGACTCATAATAAAGGCATTGTTCTACTTTACCTACTGCAGGACTCGGACCATTTGCGACATTTTGAAAGCCCATAACCCATTGTGTATCAGACAATTTTTTAGCCTTTGTGCGCGCAGACCTATCAATGGCAACATCACAGAAAAAACCAAAAACACCTAATATTAAGAAAACACAACCGATAAAATCATGGAAAAATGCAATGTCGTACCTTGATTCATTAGTAGTAATACGACTCCAGTATCTACGATCATCAAAATTAGTTATCTAGACCACTGAAATATAGCGACATAGAAGGCTTTCCTGTACCTTTAAATCGAACAAAACTTTCTGAAAAATATACAAATTCAAATGAATAACCCCCGTTATCATCAACTGATTTCAATTCAACATACAAGTGAATAACCCCCATTATCATCAACTGATTTCAATTCAACATAAGATCAAGTTAAAGATTTAAAACATCTAACAAAGTCGCACACTTTACCCAGCTATGCACTGTTTTTATCCCATTAGCCAGTCCTTAACAAATCTATAATTAGATGGTGTGATCACTTGAGACAAAAGTAAACCTATCAAAGTCGAGCAAAGCACAGTTATAGCTTCAATAGTTAGCTGTAAAGTAATTATTAACACTTTCCCATTTAAAAAATGGGACATCTAATATCTCTACATTATAATGCATCAGTACTTACCTTACATATGCTCACATGGATTCTGAATAAGAATTTAAACATACATATCTCAATGTTTGTAAAAACAAAAACACAAATCAAATGGACAAATAAAAGTTCTAACCTTGTGTGCACCCTGCTATTCTCAAACTTGCACACACAAAAAGAAGATCAATGTGAGAGAATTGAGTAAAAAGAAGGCTGAGGAAAAGATGAAATTAGGGTTTGGAGAAAAAGTATATTATGCATGAATCGAGATTTCTTTTTACGTGAGATAAGGATTTTAAGAGAAAAAAAAACGGTATTAATATTATGTTGAACATTTATATTTATGGCTTTCTAGGATATAACACAAAAATTAAGATGCTCTAGTGGTAAGAGTAGTTATTAATGTATCATAAAATTATAGGTTCGAATCCTGCACATTTAATTTTTAAACCAATTTATCCGAAATTAATTAAATACGAATTTAATCAATTTATTTTAATACGAATTTTAATTAATCAAAATTATGCTTAGGTGGCCTTGTGCTTAGGTGGAATTATGAGGTGGCATTATGGGATGTCAAGTGGCATTATATGTGGCATGCCTCCTCTTATATATAATGTATAGATATATATACGCACACACACTTAAACAATCACTTTCGCAACAGTTTAAAGCAATCCCTAATCTATTCCGAACCTAACTTTATTCCCGAATCAACCACATTTATTTGAATTCTTATTAAATGAAAAACCTTTAAGATCTTTAGAATTTTATCCGGATCTTCAAATCTATTTATTTAAATCGAGAGTTGGTTTTTTTAAGTATAGTTTCTTTTATTTTGAATGTTATTTTAAATATCTCCTTATTTTAATATATTTCAAATGTTGCCCCAGTATACATTAGTCGCATCGACATATTGAATAGAAAAAGTTTGTCTGGTGTATGTAATTGACGTTTTTTATAAATTAAAACTCTTACAGCAAATTAGCTAAACAACTTAAACCGTAATTCCAGATAAATAACGTGACTATCTATGCAATTTATTATTCTTTTCATACTATAACTTGACAAATATTATACTTAGACAGTCACGTTATTTATTCAGAATTATGGTTTAAGTTGTTTAGTTATTCACATTAAGCATACATATATTGATTTTAAGAATAACAATTTTATAGCTCGAATACTTTTATAATGAACACTATGATTTAAAACTCTTAATGACTGATATTTATTTATTTTTTTACTTTAAAACTTGTAGCAATATATATATATATATATATATATATATATATATATATATATATATATATATATATATATATATATATATATATATATATATATATATATATACACACACGCATACTAGGTCTTTTACTAGCGCGATGCGCAAGTTATTATAAACTATTGTTTAAAATAAAGTTAACAAAAACCCTAGATGTAGACAATGATGATTATCAAGATGTATTTTTTTATTTTGAATGTATGAAAAATGATCGAATGTAAAGAAATTGGAATGTACAAGAGAAAAGAAATTGTAATACCTCAATTTGTATAATACGAATGTAGATATTATGATTAATGTGAATACTAATAATTAGGATAACATATATTGACATGATAGACGTAATGCAAATTATTTGTTAGATACAATATATGTGTGGTATGTACATGTATTTCAATAACCTCGATAACATCTATATAGTTATTTGGAATATGTTTATAATTTGTAATTCATATGTATATCTTCAAAACTTATATTTGAAAATAAAAATTTTAAATATATTAAAATAAAAAGATATTTAAAATAATATTCAAAATATAAAAAAATTCATTTAGATGAAAATGAAATCTTGAATTAAATAAATAAAGAAATTGAAATCTTGAATTCAAAATATAAAAAAATACAAAAAGACATTTATACCCTTCCTCCTATTCTATCTATTTACCCTTCCTCCTATTCGATCCTCACCCCTTGCAAGGCCGGAGTTACACCACTTTAATGCACCTAATTTTCAGAATTACAACAAAGTAAGCATATTGTACAACAATAAAGCGTGACGTCATTTTAAGACAAAAATTTTATCAAACAACATTAATGCTATTAAAAACACCCATTCACCAAAAATTACAACCATTTAAGCACAATGTACAATAGCTGCAACCAATTTTCAGATTTACAACAAAATAAGCATAGTGTACAACAAAATAAGCATGATGTAATTTTCAGACTTACAAAATTAATGATATTAAAGTGGTCAATGTTATTAATGACTATGATGACTACTACTTACAAGAAAAGAAACATAGTGTACAACACTTTAATGTACATAATTTTCAGACGTACAAGACAAGAAGCATAATGTACAACAAAATACCACATTAATGCTATTTAATGTAGTCATTTATTTAACTGGTCAATAAATACAATTAATACAGTTATTAAAACACCTCTTATATAAGAAATACAAATTATCAAGCATATTGTACAACCAAATTAAACACAATTCCTGCATTAAATTTCACTACTACAAATAATAAATCACATTATACAAATATTCAAGCCCGAACGGGCAATGGGCCAAATGGGCTTGAGTCCGAACGGGCACGGACCAAACGGGCTCGAGACCGAGCAGACACGGGCCAACGGGTTCGCGCCCGAACGGGCACGGGCTATACGAAATTCTTGATATCCGTAAATTTATTGTTAAAAAAAACATAATAAACTAAAATACATTATTTATCGAAAATTTTTATTTCAGAGTACCCGCTGCTGCAACACGCGAGTACCTTGCTAGTCAATGGTAATTGACGGATTCAAGTGATAATGATAATGTCGAGTTGTCAGTAACTTGGAAAAAAAAACACGAAGGCATTTTATTATACAAAGCGTAATGAAAGACTCTATTAATCACCTCCAATATAAATAGTAAAACCATATAATTGTGTGCTCACTTAAAAAAAAAAGGACTTTTAGTGACACCATTTTTAATGACACACAAATAAAAGTGTAAGTGAAAGTACATGTTTTCTTACACTTTAAAAAAGAATGTAAGCAAAAGTTTAGTTTCGCCTACTCTTTTCAAAAAGTGTAAGCAAAAGTTTAAGTTTTACCCACACTATACATAAAATATAAGCAAAAGTCTAGTTATGCCTACACTTTTAGAAAAGTGTGAGCAAAAGTCTAACTTATACACACACTTTACATAAAATGTAAGCAAAAGTCTAGTTATGCCTACACTTTTTAAAAAGTGTGAGCAAAAGTCTAATTTATACACACACTTTACATAAAGTGTGAGAAAAAGTGTAGTTTTACTCACACTTTTTTAAAAAGTGTAAGTAATAGTTTTATTTTTACCCACACTTTTTAAAAGTATAAGCAATAGTTTTATTTTTTACTTACAATTTTTAAAAAGTGTAAGTAATAGCCTTACTTTTTTCCACACTTTTTAAAAAGTGTGAGCAAAAGTTTAGTTTTTTTATTAAAAAAAATTAAAAGGTGTAAGTAATAGCCTTACTTTTATCCACACTTTTTAAAAAGGGAATTGATACTCATACCACATTTTTTGATTAATGCACCACAATCTGTGCATTACAGTTTGTACCGTACAATACTGTAATGCATAATTTGTGGTGCATTAATCAAAAAATATGGTGTGAGTATCACCTCCCTTTTAAAAAGTGTGAGCAAAAGTGTAGTTTTTATTTAAAAAAAAAAAAAAAAAAAAAAAAAAAAAAAAAGGTGTTAGAAAAGTCTACCTTGTATTTGTACTTGTTGAAAAATGTAAATACGAAGCTCGTTTTTGTTTACAAGATCGTTAAATTTTAAATGTATTAAAGTGAAGTTTGCTTTTACCATTGTTTAAAAACCCGGGTTGAACCGCGAACTGGTTAGACCACACTTTAATGGTATCAAGACGTAACAATATGTATTATAGAATAATGATTGGCAAAAACCCAAGTTCAGCTTCTGGTCGAAAATCGGATCGGATCGGACAAAAAACTGATTTGATCTAAAAGAAGGACCGAGGACCGGAGCATAATGTTCGGTCCGGGTCGGTTTGATTCGTTGATCCGGTCCAATCAAACAAAACATAATGGTCGACTGTGTGTAAGATCGAACCTGACCAGATTATTATATGTTCGATCTGGTTGAAAATTTTATGCCCGACTAAGGGTGAGCATCGGTCCGGGACCGGACCGGACCGGACCGACAAGACCGAAGACCGAAATAAGGTAAAAACTGGGACCGAGACCGAGACCGAGACCGAATGTGGTCGGTCCGGTTCGGTCTCGGTCGGTCCGTCGGTCGGACCGGACCGTTTGGAGTCTACTAAGGCCAAAATAGTCGGTTTGTGGTCCGGACCGGACCGGACCGAATTAGCCCAAATGCATAGACCGAGGACCGGACCGAATGTGGTCGGTCCGGTCTCAGTCGATCCGTCGGTCGGTCATGTCCGTTCGGGTCATTTGCTCACCCCTATGCCCAACCCTACTTGTATCTACAGTTGTTGAAAAATTTAAACATAAGACTCGTTTTTACTTCTACTTAACTTAATCTAACAAAATATATAAAAACTTTACTAAAAGTAGAGGCAATTTGTAAAAAGTAAAAACATTACTGGTACAGTACTTCGTAGAATTGATATTTATGTAAACTACTACTTACTACTAGTAATAAACTATCCACTTCCCTTTTCATAAAAACACTTTCCCCTTTTCATTCATTTCCCCCAAATCGTCACTCTCACACGCACTCACTCAATTCGTTGTTCCACAACATGATCGTCAATCAATTCACTGTAAATCTTTTTTTTATATTCAATTATAAGTTATGCTACTATGATTGATGCATTAGGTTAGGGTTTCAATTCGGTGGTTAGGGTTTTGATTCGGTAGCTAGGGTTTCAAGTTTGTTAATCGCTAGTTAGGTTTTCAAATCCGAGTAAGTTGATCGGTAGTTCGGTTTCGAACAGGAGTTAGTTAATCGGTAGCTCGGTTTCGAATCAAAGTTAGTTAATTGGTAGTTCCGTGATCAAAATCAGTACGAATCGGCACACAATTGTAAGTAAGTCCTCAATACGCCTATTTTGATTCGTTTTTTTGAATGATTGAGTGCAAGTTTAATGTATAGTTTGCTTGATTTTGATTGTAGTCTTGATTGTTTGATTAACTTTTGATGTTCGTTAGCTGATAATTTGTTTGATTGATTATGTATATCGTGTTACTGATAATTTATCGTTTTGTGGCCTTTAGTAGTAATTTTTCAGCGTTTAGTTGTTAATAAATCGTTTGTGTCTTTCGTGTTATTTTGTGCTTCTTTCGGATTATAACTGCTGTATATAACATTGTATGTGTATTTCATATTGTATTGAGTTGATGGACTAATATGGTTTTTTTTGTTGTTTTTATAACAGCCGTGTGTGCAGTTACTCACATGGACTCATCAGAACATACGGGCTCATGTGCTACAGGAATGCTTCCACAGCAACGCTAAGGAAATTGGTTTCATTTAGGTTAGTTTTGAACCTTTATATGCTTTAAACAAAGTTTTTGAAAATTCTTTTCATCTCTATCTATCATCAATGCGATGTCTAAAAATAAAATGTGCAACTTAGTTTGGAAATTTCGATACTTAATATAGTGGTGGGTTGCGTTCTGTTTGTGTTTAGTTTTATGAGATAGTTTTGGATATGTTGACTTTGGGTTGTTGTCTTTTAGTGAGGGCAGTCTAGAGTATTTAGGATGCGTGGTGCGATAATGAGCTTAATGTACAGGTTTACTATATCATGATCAATGTTGATGATATGTTTGGTTTACTATGTAGATATCGGTCGGGAGTCAATGGCACCGACTATTGTAGACAACAACACCAAGGTATGCTTTTACATGCCACAGATTAGTAAAAGTTGTAACTGGCAAAACATTATGTGCTATGTAAATCAACAAATCCTTCTTTGTTCAATTTTTGTTACTAGCAAGTGCTATGATGTTTGATCACCAAAGTTGTATTTATGGAATATTAATATAAAATCTGAGAAACCATTGCAAGAATTTCTTATGCGTTAAAATACGCTTTGGGTATCTCTGACCCGCGTCAGATGCTGATACTTGGTTAACTAGGAATACACTTTTGAGTATTCATCTTAACAAATACATATAATCCTAGAGTCAATGCAGTCCAATAGTTTTGTGAGATAGAATGATGAACTTCATATGATTACCGTTAACAAAAACCTATAACTTGCATGTCAAAACAGGCGGGCGGGGCGAGTAGATGCATACACATTTTTTGGTTCATTCTTTATATGTAGTATGACATTCGAAAACAATATGCTAATAGACTTTTGTGAATTTTAACGCATGTGGCCCTTTTCAGTTTAGCTAGTAATCTTATTGACCCGTTTGAGATAAAACACAAGCCTAATCGACCCATTTATAAGTAACTGAGTCAAAATTACCAACGCCTCTAGCAACGCTGGTGACCTTATCGTGTTCAAGTACCAACTAATGGTATACCTCAAGTCTTCGAACAAACTCACGATTAATTTTATGTTTATGTTTCTCTTCATCTCTTCTAGGTAAAATCGCGTCTACAAATATATAAGCAAAATGTGGAAGCAATAGTATCCACATATTCTGACCTCTTAAAGAAGGTATCTAGCTACATTTCTATTTCACTTCAATCTGTCATATTCAAAATAACTAGGGATCCTTATTTGTGTTGGTGGTGGTGTGTCATGTGTGTTTTGTTACAGATTGATGGCAACCGTTCTAAAGATGTAATCTTTGGTGAAATAAGCTCTTTGCTTTCGGAAGTTCAGAAAGAAAAGGAGAAAAGAAAATCAGGCAAGTTTGCAGTGGTTTTGGAGTGTAATTTTTTATTAGATGCAGAAACATGTTTCGTTTATTATAAATCATATTCTTTTAATAAACTTTTTTGTTTTTCTTTTTATAACCTGAAGATGCTAGTAAACTTGCTAGCCAGTTCAACAAGTCACCTGCAACCAAGGTATGTGGTTATGATATCTTATCCTTGTTATTTTTTTAATTTATAATTTATACAATTTTGTTGCTACCGTAACATTTTACAAGAAAACTTTAGAGGCATTCCTACCAATTTAAATAACATCCCTCATTCTCGAGAAATTAGGGAATATTTTTATGATGACGTGCTTCAAGCTACCCAAAGAGCTATCAATGATGGAAAAATTCGAGTAAAGGTTGAAATCAATATTCCAGAGCTGAACCCCGAACAGGTAAGGAACATTTATCCTTTTATAACTACTGAAATATTAAGAGTCAAAATTATTTTAATTGGGTATGAACAGGATGTATATCGGATAGGTACTTTGATGGAACTTGTTCGCGTACTCGCTCTATCATTTGCTGATGATGGAAAGCGTGTTAAGGTATGTTATTATGATTCTGACATAATGAATCTCCAAAAAGATGTAAGCTTTAGATATATGTTACATTAATAGAAATAACGATGCAAGTTTCTGTTCAAGGATCAATGGGCGAAGGAGCACTTGCAGGAATGCCATTACAGCTTGCAGGGACACGACAAATTTTGGAGTATATGGACTGGGGTAGTGATGGTGCAATGGGCAACTTTATTAACATCGGTGCTATAGGTACAGATCTGCAAATTTAGTTAGTGTTGGATTACAAAAGGCTGCTTGTGTGGAATAAAAGTTAAGGTTTAATGTGGATTCATTGTATTTCGGTATAATGTAGGTGCCAAAGAGGTTGATGAAGTAGACGACATCTTCATTCTAGTGGCTCCTCAAAATGCTATGGGAAACTGCATCATCGACGTAAGAATCATTAGATAAAGTATCTGTAGGTGGTAATAGGAGGACCAGTTGGGTTAGGGGTTAAAAACAAATTATGCTAATGATAATATAATTACCATAAATTGGCTGATTAATGAGTTCTTATGCTTCATAAAAATACACTTAAGGAAATTTTGACCCATTTTCCTCTTAAGCTAATCTTTTGATTTTACCAATTGACCAGTAGACAATTTACATAGCCCAAATAGACTCGGGTGGAAATAGGTCTAGATGTATCTAATATATGTGCATCGAACACCACTAATTGACAATCATCATCTTGGATAATGCAGGATCTAAGAGCAATGACTGATGCTGCTGGCAGTCGTCCTGTTATTGTTATCAATCCTAGGCTCAAGGTTGGTCCGCAATGTTGTTCATTATCTATTTTTGTTTTTGTATTTTTATGTTCTTATGTTTAGCATATCACTCAACTTGAGGTCATGTTATTATATAGAAAAATCTTGACTGCAAGCGGAAGCAAAGGCTGCAGAAGAGGCACTCAGGAATGCAGAATTAGCAGCAGATTCCGAAGCAAAAAAAAAAAGGGAACTTGAGAGGGAAGCTGCACGCCAAGCTCTGCAGAAGGTATTACGTGTGTATAATTCCATATTGAGCTATTGACCAACATTGTAATGCATTGTTAAAATTAGGCGAATGACCTATATTGTCGGTTTTTGAAGTGAATGAATCTGATAATATATCACTGGCGCTCTCTTATACAGCATTCAGTTTTCAACTTCTATGTTGCATATTCTTTTTATCTTGTAGTTACGGTATTTTTGGAACCGACTGATCTGTAGGATTGTGTTGAAAAAATGTGTTGATAGTGAATGTAAAAGGATATTAATGGGGCGTGGCTTAAATTTTTACCGGTAGCCTATAGTGACACATGTTTGTGTCAGAAATAGTCTCAACCTATCCTGACATTATTAAGTGTCAGTAAATTGTGTCACTATATACTTTTACCGCCTGGACTTTTAATGACACTTTTATAAGTGAAGGTGTAAAAAAAATATAATTAGTGACACTTTTTTTGACATTTTCTGACACTTTTTGTGTGTCACTAAAAGACTTTTTTCTTGTAGTGGCTGCTTGATATACTTGAATTGGGTTTATAGACAGATAGGTTACCCAACTTTTCAACTTTATTCGTTTAAGATACCAAACTTTTTTTTTGTCCAAACATGGTATTGGACTACACGGAGTTGACATTCAGGTTACTGAATTTGTAAAATGAGACATTTAGGTTACTTAACTTACCTAAAAAAATGCATTTGGGTTACTTTGATTACACTGAAAAATTAAGGTTGAATGCTTAACTAAAGTTCAGTAACCTAAGTGAACAAAATGAAAATTTGGTAACTTAGGCGAACAAAGTGAGAAAGTTTGGTAACTTGTCTGATAGAAAACCCTACTTGAATTATACTCACTAGGATTATGCCTAAATTATGACATATCTCCTTAAGTCCTTATATTTGGTGGATTCAACCTTTTATTAGATCATGCTGGTGATGCTCATTATCTATCTTGACTCTGTCTATCACCTATATAATTTATATATACTAACATAGCTCTCTGATTTTGGGCCGAATTTTATTGTTACAAACATAAGTTTTTAGGTTAAGTGTTTTATAGAGAAAAATTAGAGTAAAGTTATTGGACTGTTTTTGGGTTGTTGTGGATACAACAAAAGGACGTTTTTTTTAATTTCTTTCTCTTGGGCTATTTTTGGTCAGACTAAAATGGGCTGCCAATTTGGACTCTTACGCCAAAATTTAATTAGTTCTTTGACTTGGGCTATTATCTCTGTGACATGTTTTCCCACTGGCTAGACTTATAACCCAACCTAAAAGGCAAAATACATAAACAAGAAATATGTACAAGAAGCATTTATGTAATTTAAATCTATGAAAATTGGTGAAGGACAAACTTTCGTCACATAAAAATAAAACAAACCAAGACCAAAAAACCCCGTCACAACGCATAGAATATGTACGATAAAAAAAACTATATATAGACCAAATATGTATAAAAAACGGAGAAATTCTTTTACAAAAAATAACGCAAAACAAATTTTGTCGCACAAAAATAAAACAAGCACAATAAGTTGAAAACATTACCCAGCTCACTATAAATCGTATAGAAACAATATAAATACTTAAATATTTTCTTACCAAAAATAATAAAAACCATTCACTACATAAAACTTTATTACACAAAAATAACGTAAACCAAAAAGCAAAAAACCCCGCCGTAACGCGCAGGTGCCATCCACCAGCTTTCATATTTGTTGATGACATAACTTTATTAGATTAGGTATTTTCCCCTTCATATGCTATTGTCATTAATCAATAATATATAAGATGCAAGGCATGTAGCATAAGCACACATCATGGGCTAAGCCCTTAACTAAATAGAAATACATAATACATTGGGCCTAAGCACGCATATGTCGACTAATACTTTCTCGCAGTTTGAACAGGAGGTCGTCAGACGTTCAAACTGGATGAAAATTCCTAAAACGACTCACTAGGGCGACCATTAGTAAAGATATTCTCATACTAAAAACGAGATGGAACATGCAACATATTACTGACTCGAAGCCACAAAATCACAAAAAAAATGAACGCCAATCTCATTGTGCTTAGTCCGTTGATGTTGAACCTGATTAGAAGATAAATAGATAGCACTCACATTATAACAACAAATCAATGTAGCAGTAAATAATGGTGCGTGAAGCTTACGCATAAGATTGTGCATGCGCACCCAAGCTGTTTCAGCAACAACATTAGCAACACCCCTGTATTCGGCCTTAGCACTGGCCTGAGATAACGTAAGTTGGCGCTTAGCCGACCAAGAAAGCAGGTTATCCCTAAGAAAGAAACAATACCCAGATGTGGAGCGTCGAGTCGTAGAAAAGCCAACCCAGTCAGTATCTATATAGCCAGTTTGCTTGGTGGCATATGAAACATACAACTGAAGACCAAATCAGTAGTACCACGAGTCCATGAATATACCAAATAATCCGCTTAAAAGGAGTGTAACGAGGCTCGTGAGGATCACGAAGTGCATGAACATGTGACCGAGGGATAGGAGACGTGGTAGTAACATGAAGAGACGTTTTTTCAAGAGGTTTGAAGATACCAATTTAGCACGAGTGACCATGGGGTGCAAACAAGATTCTTCCCTTAGTCCTATCTATCCACCTCTCCAGATACAATATCTTGAGTACCTATGATGGTGACCACATCTGCTGGTGCATTGGACGGAAGAGGCATATGTGTTGTTAATTGTGAGGTCGTGGCTTGCAAAAATGGCGGTGAAGGTGGCTGGGCCATTTGAGAATGAGTTGTGGGTTGGGAAGATGAAGATTGGGCTGGAGATTGATGGGCCGAGGGAGTTGATGGGGGGTTGTTGGGCTGAGGAGATACAAAAGGTGCAGTGGTGGGGCTAGTGAGTTGGAATTGTGTATTTAGATGGGGTATGGTGGTGGCCAAGAGGCGGTGGTGGCTGATTGAGGCATATCCGGCCTATGGTAGTTCGGTCAGGCGAATCAATGGTGTTTGTGAGGTGGCATGTGAGCTTGAAACAAAAGTGTACGAACAAGGTTATTTATGTAGAGCATTCATTTCAATTTCCCGTTTTGCTAGGAGGTCTTATGACACGAAAATCGAAACTGAATGCCATGCTTACGGAATAGGTTATAAAATTTGGTGTTGTCAAATTCACACAATGTTCACATTGCAAACCTCTAAAATCTAAATTAAATTGTTTATTTACATATGCAAGAAAACGAACAAAATTATCAAAATTCAAATTTATGACGCAACGAATATACCCAAAGAAAACGAATAAAATGGTCTAAAAAGATAGCATAATATTTAGTTCCACTTAAACATTCGAATGCACAATATCAAGCATAGACTCAACATTAGACTCGAAACTATAAAAAAAAGGAAGTTTAGTATATTTGCCAAGCTAGCAAACGTAACACAAAGTGGACTGCTTTGTTTTATTACAAAAAATTAATTGACTAGACTCTAAACAACATATCATTTCTTCACCGGGATGCTCGAGGCATCTATCCCACATGATGGGACTAAAGGAAATCAATGCAAGAGGAGTGGAAAGTGGTGGTTGGTGGCGAACTAGATAAAGGTCTCCGCTATAATCACAACAGAGAAGGAGCTTGCGGGACTGGTAATCCTTCACAGAAAAACTAAATGCATCAAATTCAACAGAAATGTTATTATCTCTAGTGGATTGACGACCAAAAGTAAAATTTTAAATTATGTGTGGTGTGATAAGAATATTATGCAGATACAATGGCTTGTGAGGTGTAAACAAAAAGCTATGTCCCATGTTAGTAATGAGTATAAACCCCGTATGCATTATTTTTTATTGATGTGGTATTTATATAATACAAATCCACAAACCCTAAACCCAAATTGCTCCAAAGCCCACAACTGGGCTTGGCCCAAATAATCTAATATACCTCTAATACTCTCTCACAATTCGAGCGACGAAATCGCGAAAGCTCGAATTTTAGTGTAACTTATAATTACTATAAAACAAAAATAAAGATAGATATCTTGATAAAGAATCAGACTTTGAGTGTAACCAGTCGCATCAGATAAACCTAAGATGAAAAATAAAGACTTTTTTCCGACAACTGGTTGGACATAACGACGAGTGAATGTACGTACAAGCGGTAGAGGCAGCGATTCCGATAGCATTTATGTGGAATTTAATAACGAATCAACGACCGTTGACGGTGTCATCTAACTCTTAGCGGTTTGAGAGTTATAAGCAAAAAAACAAGTCAATGTTGTTTTCTAAACCCGACGGCTTGTTACGACAGGTTTTTAGAGCTACGACAGCGATTCCGGTATGCTTTTCTTCGGAATTTAGTTACGAAGCCAATGACGCTGCCGGCGTCAGTTAGCTCCTTACAGTTTACAGTAGGAGTTATGGTCGAAACAGTGATCGAGAGGGTTTAATCCGAAATTTGATAATCTAATTTTTTTAGAGAAGACGACGATGGTTAACGCTTGCTTGAGACATTGGCTCAATATTGCCGATTAGGTCTCAGGATAAGATCTGCTCAGATACCATGTTAGATTATGTATTTTTCTCTTAACGTGCAATTATCATTAATTAATCAATAATATATAAGATACAAGGCTTTTAGAATAAGAAAACATCCTAAGCTAAGCCCTCAACTAAGTACAAATACATAATACACTGGGCCAAAAAACTGAGTGAAAGAAAACATCATATATGAAATATTTTTAAGTTAGACATTTTTGTCCAAAAAACTGAGTGAAGAAAACATCATAAATGGGGTATTTTTAAGTTGGACAATTTTGTCCATTGAAAATAGACATTCGAACTTAAAGTGCTAGGTACGGTAAAGCACTAATAATTGTTATCGGTGTGACATCTCATCATTTTATTAATAAAATCTCAATAATTAAAACATTTATTTTAACAATAACACCAATAAGTGTTATTGATGCATGTGAATTCTATAATACATCACCAAAATACCCTACTCACTCAAGAAAAGAAAAGAAAAACAACAGCAAGATGAGGTTTCACGGGCGAGGGACGAATGGCGTGGATGGGACTATGCAACATGGCGCCGTTGTTGATGAAAAAAAACCAACACGTGTTTGGTGTTCTTGTACGGTAGTCTCTTAAGAATATTACTTTTTCCATCTCAAAATTATTGTCAAAAGATAAAAGACACACAGTTAATAAAAAGTGAGATCATTACAATTCTTAACTACTTAAATAAAATATTCATCTACTAAATTATCTTTTTATTACTAAAAAAAAATAGACAATTATTTTGATACATTCAAAAAAAGAAATATAGTCAATAATTTCGAAATGGTGGGAGTAAAAATTCATGACATCTTTAAGTTGTATATTTTATCAACCGTTTACCTTTCTCTAGGTCATAAAAGTACGCGCAAGTTTTAGATCTTATTTGCATAATTAGTGTGAACCAAATCGTGTTTATAGAATAGCAATATTCTCATTTTAATTGCTAGTATATAACTATAACCGTGTCAAGTAAATTTGACAGCTCATGATTATTAAGTCAAAATTCAAGTAGTTGATTTGCATGAAGAATAAGCAAAACATGCAAATCATGCTATATTTGGATTATGATAGAGGTTAATACTTTCCATATATATCTTTCTTCAAAAATCACTTTATATATATGTCATATTATTTTTTTAGTTTGTTCTTGAGAAGATATGGATTTCAACATAAGCAAAAGAAAAAAGGGGTTGATTACCAAGACATGGGAAAGATGCAAATCATTTGGCAGTAGGAAAGACGACGGCAACGATGAAAATGGCTCGTCGAGAATCAAACAATCGTTCTTGAAGAAAATCAAATCATTGTCTCATATAGAGTCGAAAGAAGGAAACAATGTTGCTCCTATAGGTTGTTTTTCGGTGTACGTTGGTCCTGAAAGGCAAAGGTTTGTGATCAAAGCGAAACACGCTAGTCATCCTCTCTTTAAAGAGTTACTTGAGGAAGCCGAACTCGAGTATGGGTATCAAAGTGATGGACCACTCGAGCTTCCATGCGACGTCGGTTATTTCTCGAAGGTTGTGTTAGAGATGGATCAGTGTGGTGATGATATGTTGAATCATCAAGGATGCAAATTTGGGATCAAAGGTTATGGACTTACTTCCTATCACTCTCTTACCCCTTGTAGAACTATAGCAAACAACAATTTCTAGACTTATGTAACTTTTTTCATTTCATTAAGTTTTATTTTCTCAATGGAATATATGTGTTTGGTTTATTTTCATTGAGTATTAAGTTTTAGTTATGTAACTTCTTTTACCTTGTTAAGTTTTACTCCAATCAGCTTTAGTTGTGATATATGCAATTACTTTGTTTTCTATACGTAAAGGCATGACTATAGCCAAGAACTAAGGGCATGTTTGGTAAAAAGAAATAAAAAACGGAGATTTGTGAAAAAATGTAGAGAATTGGATGGAAATGGAGATTTCAAATTTGCACTATCTTATATATTATCAATTGTGAAAAAAATGTAGACAATTGCTTGGTTGGGAGGGAAATAAAAAAGCGGAGATTTGAGTTAAAAGATTTGGATGAAAAAGCGCGAGCTTGGATCGTTTATATTTCACAAAATTGAAAAAAGTCACATTTTTTGGAAAATAGTAAATGAACTATTCTACATCTCTTTTCACAACTCAAATAAAAAAAAAATACAACACCATAACCACTCGAGGTGACCTAATGATAAAAAAAAGTTTGTTACTATCACATTGAAATATGTGTAATAACAAGTGTAATATATATGATAGTCACAAATAACCTTGAATTACAGCTAACTTCCTGATAAAAAAAAGTGTGTTACCTTGTTTGAGTTTTTATGCCACCTTATGAATTAATCGTCCATATAATTACAAACATGTTTTCTAAAAATTCAGAAAAAAATAATAATAATAATAATCCAATTTTTTTAAAAATATCAAAGAAAAAATAACAAACTAATTTGTGACTAAAATCCCATAGCCCATAAACCGGTGCTTTTCTTTTGTCAAAACCTCACATCTTTTATATAATAAAATAATTACATTATTTCAGAGCGTTTTTGCAAAATCATTCTTATTGAAAAAAAATTAAACCAATAAGAGAGCTTGATTTTGCCACGTAAGCGAAATCGAGCAACATGATTGGTTAATAAAAAATCAAAATTGAGTTCCAATTTGGTCAATATCAATTAATATTCGTCTATGGGTAGAAGCCTCATAAAAATATATGTGGCCACAAATCTAAAGAAAAAAAACTGCAAAAAAACGGACATGTTTTAAAAAACTTTTGGGCCAAATATGAATGTTAGATGTCAATTATTGTTTTCACTTGCCACGTTCAATTATATATACACAGAGATAAGCACTAAAGTCCACGAAACAAAAAACCACTATCTAAACAAAAGCAACGACCAAAAAAAAATAAAAAATAAAATCGAATGTTTGTTTTTAATTAATGAATTCAAAGTATTAATCATCAACTTAATTTAGTATTTTTGTATTTATTGGTTAAGATTAAATCTTTGTTTAAAAAAATCAAATTTTTGTAGCGGGTTTTTAAATTTTAAGGCAAAAGATCAACTAAATCTTGATAATTTTTATGGCTTTTTGTTATAAATGCATGTGGGGAATCTCTAACCCTAACCGAAAAGGATGAATTGTGATTCGAAAACCGGTTTTTGGTATATAATCAGAACATCAAATGTTTACTCATTAGTGTTTCAATTAAAGATACAAGATGAAGGCTACTTGAGGTAATAACTGTTGCTCTTTATAGTTTATTAATTAATTTTGAAATTAATTACTTGGTTAAAATGTGGTTTAAATTTTTCCCAAAGTGGCACATTGTTTAATTCCGGTCAATCGTTTTTCCAGTGTGAATATGATGGTTGAGTTAGAGTTTATATTGTTTTGGGTTTTTCTTTTTGCTTAGGATTCTAAGAATCAAGATTACATAAGTAATTTTGTTTAGGTCTCTAAATTCATACTTATACTATTAAGGTCGACGCTCTCCACGTTTGGATGGTTTCGATAATGTGGGATGAATGTGTAATTATCGTAATTTCCAATATCATTGTCTGGGGATTTTAATGCCACAAGCATTATAACTCATTCAAGTTCAAACTCAATTAGACACCCTTACAAACATTAGCCTTTCACTTTAATTTCACAAGCTTGGGAGACCTATAGATGATACGAATATGAGCCTACTGATAATTCACCAGAATGTGAATGCCTTGGTTTCTACTAGATGTGACTACCTTATATCACGAAACTCTTATGAAGAGATTGTGAGAACTACTTAAATGGTAGAGATACATATGGGTAAGAGTTAACATCAGATTATATATACAGATAAAGTGATAAGTTAACTGTAGTATGTATTAGCACTTCTATTGCATTCCACCTGCAGGTGTATATTGTGATGTCGCACATCAGATGATGATGTTTAGTTGACCCATCAACAAGATTAATAGAAGTATTATTCCCAACGACTTTGGTGGCATTTTTCATCATTAATTGGTATACTTATATTATTGCCATTTTGTTAAAAGACATCTAAAAAATATCTAATTCGACTTGAGTTTGAAGTTGCATGCCTTCGAAAGAAACACCTCTCTCCTAAGATAAGACGCATTCTAATAGTAAAACCTGCTACGGTGTCATCTTGATTTGTGTTAAGAGTTATGTTGTAATTTAATGGTGCAGGCCGCGACTGGCAATTTTTCAAAAAAAAACTTGAATCCAAAGTTGATGAAATCATATCAGTTAGAGGAAAGGGTATTCAGAAGGATAAGGTTGGATGATATAAATATCCTACTTTGCACCATAGGGCCTTTTGACCCGTTTGTTTTGCAAAGTTCATTGATTTCAATGATAATATAATATTATGATCCTTCTATGGTATCACATTAATAAGATTTTTGCAATTAAATTACACTTTCAGCGAATTTCATTCTGTTCGACCCCTGTCAACATTTCCATTGAACTTATGGTAATTGCCAGTTGGACCACTTATAACCATAAAGTTTACATTTTATTAAAATTTGGATATAGTTTAAGCCCTTTAGTCAGAGGTTGTGAAGATGAACTAATAAATGTATCAGTATTTGTGCTTGGAGCTTAGGATGCTTTTGGCAATCAAAAAACTGAACCAGTAAGGTAATTTTATCCATTGTTATCACTGAATATTTTATTAAAATGAGATTAAAGTAATGGCATGTAAAATGTCATATATAATTGTTGATTTTTAGAAGGCAATGGAAGTAGGTATGCGTGTTTGTAACGATGCGTACAATCATGTTGTGTTTACAAATGGGTTATATCTATTGTTGTGGCTAAGATCAAATTAAATGCGATTGTTGAACACTTCTATTTACAGTTAAGTATTTATGTGTAATTAGTGTGTGGGTCTTTGGTGTTTTTGTAGGTAATATATATTAGAGTTATTGATTCTAGATCGATTGTTGAGGTGGCTTATAAACTTAAACGACCCATCCCCGTCTTATGAGTTATAGCATAGTACCCGCGCCAAGCGGTGGTCACAATTACTTTTTGTTAGTTTTGGAGTGGATGTTGATTTATTGTTCGTAGTTTTTCAGATGAATTATGTATCTATACTACATATAATAGAAAAACGGTCAAAGGTGAAAAGTTGAAAAGTTGAATTATTGAAATTAGTCAAATGAGAGATAAATGCATAATGTAATTAATACTTTTATTAAAACACCCCATTACTTAAAAGTACAATTATTTATTCACATTGTACAACTAATTAAAAGCACGTCTATCAAATTAAAAACAAACAATTAAAAAACCCCTTACTACAAATTAATAAAACACACAAAACTTCATACAAATACAAGCTAACAAGTTGATGGTACATATAGTTTTGAAAACCGGACCGGAACGGACCAACGTGTTCAACCGGTTGAAACCGATACAAACTGATGAATCAGATCTCATCGAGATCTATTTCTCCGGTTAATCGTCACAGGGTACCCGCCGCCGAAACGCGCGGGTACCCTGCTATTACTATATATAAAGAAAAAACCAAGAAGTAAAAAGTGAAAAATTAAAACTAAAAGCGGAAATGTTGAAGACATATATTTCAAAAGAAAACTATTAATACACATCGAAAACCGAGTTGACCCAGGACGCTTCAAACTCGGCGGGTTGGCCCGGTTTAATTTGACCTGTTTTCGACCCAACCTGTTGGGTTGACTCGGTTTAAATGGACCTGTTATTTACCTGAACGGTTCAACCGGTTGAACCACCCGGGTCGAACTGGATTTCATGTTTGACAAAATTATATGAGAAATGATGAAGTAGTTTTGAAACCCGTGACAAGTTTGAAAAAATGAGAGACAAAGTAATTGTAGTATTTTGTTGTTTATTTTACTTTGACACATGTACTTTGTAATTTGTATAATGTTATTTTAAAAATGTTGGTCTTGCACCACTTAAAGGACTAGCATATATGAATCGTCTTTTATAAAAGTTAATATATATTGTATAGCCCTTTGTCCGGTATATAAATAATGTTATGTAAGTTTATTAGAATCACAAAAATTAAATAGTATTGTTATCTTTAGCGATAATTATTTGTACCCGAACAAATAGCTTTGAACAATGCTTAAATATCTATGCAAATTGATAGTACAAGATAATCTTATTATGGTGATATCAAATTTGTAAGGTTACAAGTTTAAAAGACACATACCAAATGATAAACGCTACACATGTAAAAAAAATAAAAAAATAAAATAAAAATCACTGCCTAAATTACGGAAAAAAACAAGAAAAGGCGGTCACACACGTTTGCTATACCTCTAAAATACAATATAATATTGATAACTACATAATACTGTTGCTTTTTATAATGCTTGAATCTATTATCGACTCCACATAATTTTTTTTGAAAACTGTATATTTTTGTTGTTATGCAACCACGCATCTAGATTATAGTTATTTGAAAATGATTCTCTAACGCTACAAATACAGTTTCTAAATATAAATTAAAAACGTTAATATCGTTTGGTTTAAATTATCTCAATCTTCCAACAATTTCTAAATATAAATTAAAAATAAATATAATGTCTACTTATAAACTCTTATTGTATTTTGCAGTTGCACAACAAAGGAGAATGCTATATCAGCAAAAAAAACTATATGGCAAAGTTGAAGTTGCTTCTAGAGCAACTGAAAGTTGATATCGAGACCAACATGACTCATATACAGCAAGAGATGCACAAGAGAGCCACAAGACAAATATGGGTGAGCAGTAGTACACACAAGTTGAGAACCAAATGCAAATTATAACAATACATAAATAAAATCAATTATTGTTAGTTTTTTAGTTGATAATAATAATTGTTAATTTTTTAGTTGATAATAATACATAATTAATTTTTTTAGAAAAACCCCGTGCGTGCACGGGTATTATAACTAGTAATTTATATACATAACTTTAAACTCAATACTAGCATAAATATAATTTGAGCTTGATTTTTTTTCTTCTTATATGAAAAAATATATAAATTATATAAATCAGTTTTTTCACGTCAACACGAAATCGAACCAAGTTCAAATACATTTTAATATTCAATTTAATCCAATTTAAATTTGATTCGATTGAATTTTAACCCAAAAAGTTTAACTGAACCACCTGACTGAACTTATATACACCTAGGGGTGTTATCGGGTCAGGTTGAATCGGGTTGTGGACTAAAAAAATATGACCCGCAACCTGACTCCTATAAAGATTCGGGTTATATCAGGTTAGGTTATCGGGTCAATTTGGGTTGGCATAATTTTTATACAAAGAAAAAATATCAAGCCATTTTAGTTGCTTATGGTTTGATGGAGAAACAAAATAAACCGAATAGTTGGCGATAGCGAAAATTTGATGGTTCATTCCATAAACATTGTGCTTAAAAAGTGGCAGTAACGAAAAAGTAATAAAAAGGCAGAATGCATCACGTAGACCACTAGTTCCAGTATCACTTGCAAATTCGTTTAGTTCATTAAAAATCTTGAAGAATATAAAACGTTTTTCTTTGATTTGTATGAAAAATCCAACAGTAGGCAAAGTACTTGTAAATTCGTTTAGGTCAGTAAAAAACATTAAGGGTATAAAACTTTCTTCTTTGATGAATGAGAGATCCAACAGTAAGCGAAATAAGAAGCAAAAAGTAACAAACAAAAATTCTAAACAATAACAAAAGTTATTCATTAATTAATACATAGAAATTTCGGGTCTTATCGGGTTGGCCCCGATAACTCGATTAAGTATACAATATAACCCTAATCCGACATTATAAAGTTTTCGGGTTTATTGGGTCAACCCTAAGACCCGATAAAATCTTGCAACCCGATTCAACCCAACGCTATAAGTCTTATCGGGTTCGTGTTCGGTTCGGGTCGGGTTGACCCGATCCTATTGATACCCCTAGATACAACCCTCCCTAACTAAAGTTGGGGTTGCGTAAGTAAGAAATAAATTAGCAGGACACCAGCGTATTGCAGCGCCAGATACTCTGTGATTAAAGTTTAGGCGCTAACAAAATAACAATGACGAACTTATTAACCGGAGGAAAAAAATGATCTCAGTCTGACCCAGTTTACCCGTTTTTACGGGTATCGACTAGTCTTCTCTGTTTCGTTTTGGAACGGCTTTTATTGGCTAGCCAAACCGATGGCGACTTCGGATTTTGGTTGAACTCGTTGGTCCGATCCGGTTTTCAAAATCATATGTACAATGAACTTGTTGGCATATAAATTGCGTATAACTTTGTTTGTTTTAACAATTTGTACAATATGCATAATAACATGTACTTTTCATTTTAGGTGTATTTTAAAATTAACACTAATTAGTATGTTTAAGTTTATATTTGTATCATAGATGTGTGTTTAGTTGGTTTGTATCTTTTGCTTTATTATTTGTCTTCACTTACAAATATGGATCACATTAATTGCTCACTTAAAACTATTATAAAGTGTTGTACCTCAAGCTTTTAAAGTTGTAAGTTTTAAAATTAAGAAAAATGTACTTCTACGAAATTGGCCAAAGCCTGGTTAGTATTTAAGCTTGAAAAGCAACAGTAAAAAGAACCAAAGTCCAATAACTACAGTAACTAACTCACTGACCCCATCGCAAACAAAGTCAAAACCCCACATAAAACCTAACTTATCAATTCCAGTCAAAGTTTTTGCATGGTTCATACTAAAAGGTTTTGTTTAAGCTTACTTTTAAGCTAACGAGTTCACGTGGTTTCAGCTTATGTTTGATAAGTTACTTTTGTAACTTATTTTAAGACATATAGACTTATATCAACCTATAAAATTTAAACTAAGGCGGTAAAAGTAAGCTTATTAAGCCTAAACCAAAATCATTTAAGCTCTATAGCTAAAGAATAAGCTTAAGTGAACACCCCGTACATGCAAGATATTTAAACAACTCGTTACATCGGCTAAAACAAATATATCCTAAATCTATGTTTTTCATAAAAAAGGAAGACAACTAGCTTTTCAATATTGCAAACTTTCATCTATACCTTATCTCAAATTCACATAAAGTTTCAAGCTTTTCAAGTTTAGTCCAAGATTATTTAAAGTATGTGTAAAGTCAATCTATGGTTCTTTAAGTATTTGTGTTCTTGATAGGTATACATACTTTAAAAAACAATAGATTAGCTCATTTTACACAGAGTATTGACGAGATGTTTGATGAAAAGGTTCTTATGATTTTTTAGGTTGATTATTTTTTTAGTTTTAGCTTTAATTGTTAACTGATTGATTTTTTGGGTTTTGGTTTTCGAGATTTTGCCAAGTCTATGAATGTTTTTCAAGATTTGAATTGTTTTTATATGGATTTAAGATTGCTTTTGATGCTTTTGGAGTGAATCTTTGTGTTTTGAGAAAATGTGGTATGAATTTAGGATATGATCTGGCTTTAGCTTTTATTGCTGATCGATTTATGATGTTTAGCTTTTTGGTTTTGAGATTTTGAGTTTGGATGCTTTTTCTATATAAGAGTCAGTTGTTAGGATATTGATTTGAGATTGCTTTTGATGTTTGTGGCGAGTTAGTATTTGACAATAAGTGACGGTGTAACTACCCTGGTTTAAAACCCGTTTTGTGAGCTCAAATGAGGTATATTTTGTTTTTTTTTAATAACTTGTGAATTTAGATGTTACAGGCTTACAGCTACAAATTTAAGATCTCTACGTGCGGTGTGTTTGTATAAGGCTACATGTTTGTATGCGTTAAGTTGTTAACATCTCTCATTAGCTACTGTTTGAAATTAGCTACATGTTTGCAGTTGATGCTAGTGTTGTGGTACTTGCAAATTCTTGATCAGGGATACAAAGGGCTAATCTTAGTCTTTTATAGCAGATATATGCTCTAAAACTAGGCTTATAAATACTAGAAAAATAAAAGGATTTTGGATCCATTGATATATTGTTGTACAAATAACGATAGATCAGATACTCTAGATCCCTATGAAAGAAAAGAGATTGATTTGGTGATTGTGGTATCTTGCTAGTTAATGCAGGAGATGTGACCCCTAAGGTGATTTGGTGTCATTTTTTTGTCTACAATCTCTTCTTTAAGTAGTGTATTAAGGTTACAGTTTTGTTCCTATTTATCATGGGAATATATGACACTCTTTTCATTAACTTGGTATGAAGTTTTAAACACATGTGACTTAAAATTGATAATTTAAACAGATTTGAAATCTAAAAGAACTCTTCTTTGCTAGGAACAAAAGTGTCATTTTCTCAAAGTCATGATCAATGCTTCCCTTTCTTGATTGTGCATTGCATTAGTGTTTCTTTTCTTTACCTTATTTTGTAGAGGCTCGAGGGTTTTTTAGTAAATACAGTGTTTTTTTCTGTGTATAAAATATGAACATGTGTCTTTGTTAAAATGATGACCTTTGCAACCTGTAATATTGATGATTTTTGGTTGTATTGTAACCTCTGATATTGACATTTTCTTAAGAAGTATCATTTTCTTCATAATATATGCCTTGGTTTTAATAAGATTTGTTTGACTTAGAAGAACAAAATATGTACAATAACGAAAATGAGATGAATGAAAATGTATGTTGGTGTTTCATGCTAATAACTGTAACATAACTGATAAGAGCATAGATTCCCATTCGCAAAGGTACATAAGGTTTGATTGAAATTAGGAAATTTTGATTAATTTCTTTACAGTTAGGATGATTTGAAGTTAGATGCCTCATTTGGGATTCGGGGAATATGCATTAGGTGGAACATTGGACGGTCATGGCTGAAACACGTGTTGTTAGACTAATATGAATAACTGAAGTAGTGTTGTTTTTTGAAGTTACACTCTCTGCATGATGAAAAAACGCAGAAACTAGGAAATGCATAACACATGATTTTCTTGCTCTTTTCACTGATGACAGCTGAGAAATACGAGCTAAAGTGAGGAAACAGATCGATAAAAAGGTTGCAGAGTGGCGAGAGGAAGGAAATGCAGAGGTTGTCGTAGGTTTTCTGTTCATAGATGAAGTCCACATGTTTGATATCGAGTGTTTTTCATTCCTAAACCATGCCTTAGAAAACGACATGGTACCAATACTTGTTGCCACTAACCGAGGAATCACAACTATCCAAGGCACAAACTACAAATCCCCCATGGGATTTCAATCGATTTCCTTGACCGCCTTCTCATCATCTCCACATAACCGTACACTGAAGATGACATTCGCAAGATTCTTAATATAATGTGTCAAGAGGAAGATGCTGACATATCTGATGATGCAAAGGTTTTGTTGACAAAAATTAGGTTAAGAGATCTCTGAGATACGCCATAAGCTTGATCACATCAGCTGCATTGGTTTGCCAGAAGAGGAAAGGGAAGGCTGTGGAAATGGAAGACGTTAGCCGAGTTTATGAGCTGTTTTGGGATGTGTGAAGATCTACACAGTACTTGATCTCCACAGTTCTATGAAGCAACAACAGGGGAGGAAGATGAATCCAACATGATGGTTTGACAATGACATGCTTGTAATTCCTTTTTATTAGTTTCAGTTTCAAGTCTGGTTGTTTTTTGAGCCTATTTATGGTGTAAATTTACAATGTAGAACAGTAGAATCAACTAATCATGTCCGATGGCAACATAATGTGCTACTTTTTCATCCAGTTAACGATTGTTGGTCTATGTCTAATCGTTGAGTTGTGTGCGAGATGATTTTTCGATTTTGAATGTGTGACCAAAACAACTTGTATAATATCACACATGCTTATAGCAAAAACCAAAACATTGCTTTTGTAATCATATTTAGCACGATAACATCTATAGGGGATTATTATAAAACTGGGCAAAAAAACATTTTGGGCCAACCTGGTCCTTAAAAAAATGTTCTAGTTTTGACCCGTTACACAAGCAGCCAAACACGCCCATTTTCCCACCCTTACGAATATTTATTTAAAGATCAGCCATACCATCCAAGATGTTGGTCAAATCTTTTATATAATAAAGGAATTACATCATTTCGGAGTGATTTTGTGAATTCATTTTTATTGAAAAATAATTAAGCCAATAGGAGAGATCGATTTCGCCACGTAAGCAAAATCGTGTGATGTGATTGGTTAATAAAAGTCAAAATTAAATTGATTTTGTCAAACTTTAATAAATTTGGTGGAGAAATTTAGTTGATAAAAAAAACACATAAAAATATAGGTGTCAAATTTGTGAAAACAAAAACTTAAAAAAAAAAATAATAATAATAATTAATAAAACTTTAGTGGTTGAATTTTTGAAAATTATATAGAGTTAAGTGTAATATTACAAGACTCCATGTTTTTTAATAAATTTGGTTTATAAACAGATACCCCCTTATATTTTATACCCTTTATACTTTATATCTTAAAAAATACAATGTATATGCTGTTTAAAATAACAAGGGCTAATAACCTATTAAAGCATCATACTTGTCACAAATGTCAGTTCGACGTAGCGAACAAAAAAAATACCTCTTTTAAACATTAAACTTGACATTGTTGTCTTCAATTGAGTATTATGACTATTTTACCCTTCCAAATTGCACAAATGGTCCCTGTGTGTTTGCGAAAATTTCATCCATCGTCCCTAGACAAAATTACAAAAATAGTCCCTTTTGCACAAGATCACAGTGGGTTGCCCCCTACTAATTTGCAGCTGTGAGAAAGAATGAAAGTTGAATCATTTTGTCTGGTTGTAATTTATGAGATCCCAACGAATTTTCGACTTTTCAATAGATCCAGAATATCGTTTTCGTATAACCTTAATATAAGTTATAAAACTTCAATTTTTAAATAATTGATAACTAAGATCCATAAGATATGCACTATATGGTGTCCTCTACATTGTTGTAAGAATGCAGAGTTAGCAACAGCAATAGGTTTCAATATATAAACTGATATTGACATTAATATTAACAAGCACTTAAGCAAAATCATTAATATAAACAAGCACTCCATCACAACATAAGCTTATCAGTTACAATATCCAAATAACAATTACCACCTTTATCCAAAATCCCAAATAACAATTACCACCTTTATCCAAATATCAAACTCCCAACTCTAGTAACACCACCGTGAATCCCAAATAACAATTACCACCTTTATCCAAATATCAAACTCCCAACTCTAGTAACACCACCGTGAATCCCAAATAACAATTACCACCTTTATCCAAATATCAAACTCCCAACTCTAGTAACACCACCGTGAATCCCAAATAACAATTACCACCTTTATCCAAAATCCCAAATAACAATTACCACCGTGAATCTCTAATTGAGATCATTTCAATCAACTGTGTCAATTTAATTAGATTTTGGTTGGGTAATTTGGCTGATTGTTGAAATTAGGGCTTGTAAAATTGGGGGTTTTTTATCAAGTGGTTGCGTCAGTATGAAGCATGTTCCAGGCTTCATTGAGAAATCCGAACAAGATTTGTAATGTAGAATTGTTGTTGCTGGTTATGTTATATTGTATTTTCTGTCTTTCTGGTATCTTGGGGTCTCGTGTGGGTCTCGGCTGTTTCATTCAATCATTTTTTTTTCTTCTTGCATTTATGCAACCTTGTAGCAAGTCTGCCTGATGCTTGGTTCTTAGGGGTTTACAATGGTTCAGAACCGGGTCAGATTTAAATGTATACAGTGGTTTGGTGTTGGTTTAGAACTGGCTTATAGTTTGATCTTGTGCAAGATCACAGTGGTTTTGAAGGTAAATTACAATGGTTCAGAAAGAATGATGAACAGTTGTACGAAAGCTGTGAAGTAAACAAAAAGAAACAAAAGCTGTGAGAAAGAATGAAAGCAAGAAACTAGTGATAAAAGATTGTTGGTATAATATATAATAACTTAGAGGGATCATTTATGTAATTTACCTTTTGGACAACGGATGCAATTTTTAAAAATTCAAGGGTAAAATGGTCATTACAATTTTGTATTTTATCTTTATTACTCAATTGAAGACAACAATGTCAAGTTTAATGTCTAAAAGAGGTATTTTTTTTGTTCGCTACGTCGAACTGACATTTGTGACAAATATGATGCTTTAATAGGTTATTAGCCCAAATAACAACATACAAATTTGCATAAGATTATAAGTATTAATTTTTTTTTTTACTATATACGTTCAATAAGGATTCATTCATTTCATTTTAAAAGTTTAATCTATGTGGACACGAGTTTACATTTTAAATACGGCTAAATTACTGAAAACAGGAATATACTTATCAAATTGTAAACACGGGTTACTTTAATATAAAAATAAATATACGCGATTGTACTTATAACAATGACTCATGTAATTCTTATTTATTTATAAAAGGATATCTAGAAGAACATTTTTAAAAAACTTTAAGGAGTATACTTTAACTTTATCAACGCTCATTATGTGCTATTAAACTTGCATCATGTGTACAACATAATATCAATAGTGAAATTTAAATAACAACATCAACATCTTTGTCAACTAAATAAAATTAAATCTTGAGTTACCTAACATAAATTTTTACAAATATTTTACCAAATTCTAATAGATATTAATGCATAATGAAAAACTCGTGCATAAGTATTAGTTGTACTTATATTACAATTTTAATGGGCAAATTCTTATATTTGTATATATTAGATTAAAATGTTAAAATAAATTTGATTTATGTGTAAACTTCGTGCGTGCACGAAACTTATAATTATATAATTATATGCAATTACCTTTAAAGACACAATATTCAGTATTAATACAGAATAGTTTTTAATTAGTTTATAATTATATAATTATAATTATATAATTATAGTGTGTTTAATTAGTTTATATTTGTACTAGCTTCATAGCCCGCCCGGATGGGCGGGCTAGCTTCATTGTATTACTTGAGAAAGTTTAATTGGATGTAAATAAATATTGGATAATGGAAAATATCTTAAGACGCAAAAAATGGAATAAAAAAAGAGAGCTTTCATGTATTATATGTAAAAAGGAAAATGAAAAGTATGAGAACATGTAAATTACATGGTACTTATTCATAGACGAAATAAGACTTCTTTGTACACATCGCTTGTTGTATAGTTTGTGTAGTGCCGACTTTGTCATAACAAAAAGCCTTAATTTCTTTTTTCATCTTAACTCTTTAAACAGCCGCAACCACATAAAGTTGTCCGTGTGAGAATACCAGGCCTTTGTAGAAACAACCACACTTGGTTTGACTATTAACCGTTACCAAACCGACAGAAAGATCACTAATGAAGGTGTGTTATGTTTCTCCACTGCAACACAAATATGAAATTGTTATTTATATATGCAAAGATGATGCAAGAACAAAAAAGGAGACCCTTCGATGATTTAGACCATTTTTTAGTATAGATCGCCTAAACATACTTACAATTCATTTATACAGCAACTCTAACAAGGTGTTTTTTTTACTATGATTGTAAACCTTGCTAAGTCAAATACTACATTTTTCGAACAATAGAGTATAATATTGAGGCCAAATGTACCTCGGGTTTAACGGTGCCTCAAATGGGTCGTCAATGATGTAATTTAAACCATGGATTTATGTCGATAAGTGGATAAACATTAAAGCCAATGCAAGTTACAAATGTCGAGTAAAAGGCACATATTAAGTATCTATTGCACTTAAATGATGTTTCAGTGAACACCTAACACATTTTATAGCATACAGCGAAATCTAATGTAAGGGTTCCTGATATAGAAGAAAAATCTGTCTATTTAATTTTTTGTGTGTGTACACAATTTAAAAGTTAGCCACAATTACAATGTGCATGCTCTACACTTTGTAAGTGAACAAAAAAACAAAAGTCTGCCTGATAAAACATGGCTATATGATCCTAAAGATCACCCTAACTTTTTATATAATCAGAAACTATTTAAAAGGGTATGCAACATAATAATAAACTATAGTCATGGAGCCAATATCCAAAACTGGTTTTTCGTAACTGAAATTCTTGATGCCAAATGGGATTTATATTTTAGAAAAATTAATTTAAAGAAAAAAAGGGTTATTGTTTCATACAAGTTTAGCAAGTCAAGTAGAATCAAGTTAAAAAAATCTTTCTTCAACGGCTTTTTTGTTGTTGATTCTATTTGCATGGTTTAAAACTTTAAATTTTATTCAACACATCACGGACTCAAGTTTAAAGTTTAACATGCCAAGTTAGAGATCATGTTGAAAAGGTTTCAAGACTTCAAGCTCAAAGGTTTCATTGTAACTGTAATTTGTATTCAAAGATGAATGGAAGGAATATTATTCCTACCTCAATGTAATTTCAAGAATATTTTTAAAAATTCAAATCAATATATATCTATTTTGTCACAAGAAAAATAACTTGCTATCAAGTACTTCATAACCAAACTGGTTATTAATAAAGGTTTTGACTTTTAATTGTAAAGTAAAGTGTTACCAACAAATGTTTGCTTAGCTCTAGCTATATTTTTTAACATTGATAAACTGATAATGAATCCATAAGTGATAATTATAAGCTGGCACATTGAAAGAGTACTTCAAAAGCAAATATGTTATCGATGAACGTTTGGTTAGTTGTGCTTTTAAACAGTGATGATAAATATGTAAAGGATGATATAAAGTACCTGATGTGCTAGCGGGTGAGTCTAGACGTGAGAACAACACCAAAACACGCCTCCCATAAATACTCTACTCTTTAGAAGCGATATCGCACTTCAGGATCCAATTGTTGTCGCCGTCATATATAACCACCCCAAGTTATTGCTTGGTATGAGTGTCATCCAAGAAAATTGTGTTGGTAAGCAACACATAGTCAAGTGGTTCAAAGTAATTTTGGTTCATCGTGGTGAATATCATATAATGAACTGAATTATCGACTCTATCGAACAACTGGATGTCACAAATGATAGTCGCCATCAGCAGCAAGTCGCAAGCATCAGCAAGCCCCATTGTCAGCAATCCGCCATCAGCAGTAAACGACAATCATCACCAATCCACGATCATCAGCAAGGACCAGCAATACCTTTCAAAATTAAATAATAAACATAGTTTATGTTTGTGATCAATGTTTTATGGAAACTCAATTTGATAAAGTCATAAGGAGGTTATAATAAGACACACAATTCAAGTCAAAACAGGTCATAAAAATATGCAAAATACATTTGGTTTAGCCCAAATTGGCAAGCTGAAATCTGAAACTCAGTCTTAAATTCAAGTCCAAACACCCCTTAAAACAGATGTACCGCCATATATCATAGTTAATTACTGGTGATGTTGAGTTAGTTAGAGATACCTGTACAAGATTTGTATAAACCAAGTCCTCTGGAATGTGATTTCTCGTAGGTTAATGGATGACGAGACCGTCCACGTGTATTATATAACTTATCCCATAGGCCTTTGAGAATTACATGACTCGGTTCTGTGAAACATGAAGCGTGAAATAAACCCAACTTTTAAGCAACTTTAACGTAATTTGATTTCATAGTAGTAGTAGTAGTAAAATTTAGTAATAAATACATGTGTAGTGCTTCACGTCACTCCTTGCTGCTATATAAGGTTGTTTTGCTCGTACACCAAGTTCATCACATAAAGACAACGCCACACGGACTTCTGATAAAGACAATGTGCTGAGTAAGACTAATACTTACAATGAAACAATACATAAATCCTAAAATGGTATGTCCATTCATAAACATTAGATCCTATACTTAGAAAAAGTACATGTTTGCAGACAAATATAGCAGTTGTACATTGTTGAATGAGGTGGAAATGAGGAAGTATTACCTATCTTTGTGGAGTAGAACATGCCTTAGCGAACCGTCAACCATGAACTCTGTGATGGTAGCTAATGTGCCATGAGGCCCATCTTGTACTACACCATAAAATGCCATTACATTGGGATGATGGACATTTGACAGAATATCAGCTTCACACCAAAACTCAGTGGTCTAGAATAAGCGAAACATGATGTAAGATGACAAATTGAGAACTGTGATAAGTAAACGCATAAAACTGATCAAGGTTTTATTATATTAATGATACTTACTAATATTTCTTGCTCAGAAGATCGGCCAGCAAAGCAGCTCTTCTCGACAGGATGGTCATCGTAATCGATGTAGAGAAATCCCCTGTCATGGCATACCTTTTAAGTTGAGCCATAATAACTTTATCAGATTCTACAATTTAAAAATGGATGTCCAAATGGGAAGACTTTTTAAAATTCAAATTATTATACCACAAAGTTAATGCTCAAGTGAACGCCTCCACGACCACTAATGCATATTTTTTGTTGATAACTGTGGTTAGTTTGGCTGCTACGTTGAAGAAAACATCGCATTTGTATCGTTTTTGTGGCTAAATACTGCAAAAGAGGACTATGTAGTAAATCAAACAAAAATCAAACATGTCGTGGATCACAAACAAAGACGAAAGACACATAATCAAACAAACTAACCATTTATTATATAATATCACGAATTCACAAATGTACTTGTCAATTGATGAGTCAATCTGATTTTCGTAAAGATGCAATGAGGCGTCACTTGCTGTAGTATACACGTTAGCATCAGATTATAAGGTTTAAAAAGTTTCATTTAATCTAATGAAACTTAATAACCGCAAAAGATTGAAACTAAAGATAACATGAATCATCAGATCCCTATTTTTTAGATAATAAGGTTTAATAAATAAAATGAAAAAAATAATCTAAACAAAAAATAAAAATCGAAGGTACCTAACATAAGTTGAAAAACAATCGTACCTTACAAAAACTGAAAACCAAACATAATAACCGGAAATAATTTTGAATCAGAAGTTTCATAATTTTCTGATCCTTTTTTATACATGGTATAGATTAAACATGTTTGATATTTGGATGGAATTGATTTTTGAAACGCGGAGTCAAAAGGAAGGTCGAACAAAATGGTTGAATGGAATGATGACCGAGTTATTAGGGTTCATGATATGATGCGTTTTGATATTTAATTGATATGATTTTTGAAATGGTGACTGAAAAGGGGGATGTTTTGATAATGGTTGGCTGGAATTGAATGTTAAGTTTATAAGATGGGAGATGGTAAATTGAAAGAAGGAATATTACTTTGGAAGTAGAGGATTAAACAACAAAATATGGTTTGCCTTAGTGGATGAGGCGTTTGTTTGTCATCTCACAGACCAGGGTTCGATCCTGTCTGGTGACATATTTTTTTAATTATGTAGCCGAAAAAGTGCCATGGTGGCATTTCCACCTCATCATATGATGGTCCATGTCATCATTAATGTGTCTAGTAAGCAGGTTTGTATCTTTTGCTTTAGTATTTGTATTCACTTACAAATATGGATCACATTAATTGCTTACTTAAAACTATTATAAAATGTTATACCACCAACGGAGCATTAGTCCAATGGTTGAAGCACTTGTATTTGAGTCAATAGACCCAAGTTCAAGTCTCGTCCTTGGCATTTGCTTCATATAAGTACACACCTCCGCAAAACCTATGGGCACGCTGGAGAGACTTTGTGGAATAAGAGCTTAGGGGTCCGAGTCTTCTAGGCCAGAAGAGTTGTCGGAGCTGTTTCTTGTGGGGTGGATAATGGCTGATGCCAAAATGTACCTGAGGTCAGGGTGTTCCTGTCAATCTACTTCTTTTGTTGAATAAAATGTTACCTCAAGCTTTTAAAATTGTAAGTTTAAAAAAAAGAAAAAAAAATGATTCTACGAAATGGGCCAAAGCAACAGTAAAAAGAACCAAAGTCCAACTCCATAACAAAAGTCAAGTCAAAACCCCACATAAAACCTAACATAACAATTCCAGTCAACTTTCAGATCAACAACATCAATTAACTTCACCCATATATGACGTCATCAATCACATTTCTGGTAACTCAAGACCTTACTTATAGTTATACTAGTTAATTAATTTTGATTTTCATTTTTATTTTGCTTAATCGTATTGAATTTGATTAATTTATAATAGTTATTATATTGTTACAGCCAGATGTTGTAAGTGGCAGAGTGGCCTTGCTGCCACGATCCACTGAGATTAAGCCCTGCGTCGCTCAGATTCGTATAATTGTATTGTTTCAGGCAAATGTTGGTTGTTCGTTGCCAGCTCATCATCAAGCTAAACCCACCACCACAACATCATCGTGCTTCATTCCTAACAACTTTGCAAAATGCACATTATCATCATATAGCTTTATCTCAGGCTCGTTGCGGCTAAAAGCGTCGTCTTCGAACCACCGAGGTTTAGATACAAAGGTTACTACTTACGCTAACTGCGTTAAAGCCACCTCTCAGGTCCGTGCTTCTTTCGCGCCATTTTAAGTTATCAGGGGCGGACCTAGGGGGTTTTCGGGGCTTCACGGGGCCCGAAAATGAACCTGGTCCCGAATTTTTTTTTTTGTCACACAAAAACATGTCTTGTTAATTTGTTTGCTAGTTTTAATGAAATCGTATATTTTACTTACTTCATTTTTACTTCCTTTATACTCGTAAAAAAAAATTGTGTACCTGGTGACTGACTGACTTAGAGTCTTGGGTCCGCCCCTGTACTTGAGTAAAATGTTATCTAGTTTTTGGCTTATTTCACGGTTTTAAACCTTAAACTTCCTATACTCTACCTTTAAACCTTAAACCTTAAAATTTGCTTGGTTTATTTCGGTATTTGGAGGTTTAGAGTTTGAAGATGTTTATTTGTGCTATTTTAGACTTTAATGTTTCTTTATCCGTTATCTAGTTTAAAGGGGGTGTTTGGTTTAGGATTTTTTTTTTAGTAATTTGGTGGTTTTTTTAAAATGGCCCGTTTGATCCAAATTATAAATTTGCCCGTTTTGACCCGCGCCCGGCCGACCTGCCCGTTTTGCCACCTCTTATTAGTAGTATTCCTAAAAAAGAGTTTGGATAAAAAAGGACGAGGGTCTTATTAGAAGTGAAATTATAATACTTTAGCTGATTATACTGTATATCTTGGCAGCTAACTGATTAAGTTGCTACATTACAATGTTGATAATAATTAGCTGCATTTCGTAATGTATAATTTTTTTATATGGAGGTATATATGATCACCTATGCACCTACAAGGAAATTAGAATACTATTCGCTAACAAACAGTTTGGAAGGGGAAAAAAAACGATCGTCTTATTAGAAGTGGAATAAGTGATATCAGAAGTCCCTTTCGGTTGTGAACATATTGTATGTGTTATATAGGGGTGTTAATGAGCGTATAAGCTTATCTGTTTTCGGCTTGTGTTTCATAAGCCCCACCTTTTTGGCTTATTTTGTGACTTATCTGTTCATATAAGTTTATTATGTCATAACAAACTTATTATAGAAGCCCAAAAACTTCAATATAAACCAAAAAAATTGAGCTTTTGAAATATAAGCCAAAAGCAGATAAGCTCATAAGACCATAAATAAGCTTAAACAAACACCCCGTATATATACTTTCAAAAATTTATGAAATTTGAAAATCTGATAAACTATTGAATGGTGTTAAGAACCTGTCTCTTTTTATGAGTTCTAATTGGAATGATTAATGGACCATTGGAATGATTTGAGGTTGCGTTTACTTGTAGAAAACTAAAATAATAGAAAACACGTTCATAAATGGCTTTTCGGAGTTCTAAAAATCAATGAAATTCGGCTAACTGTATTAGGGCGAGTGCTCATCTCAGTACTTATTTCGCAGATATATGTTAACCTTCGTGAGTTTAACTATGTTACAAGCCACAACCATATGTGTTCTAAGTTAACACCGCCAAATGTATTTCTGATAAGATATGCAACTTTGAGGGCATTAGAGTACTTACGGGGTGTTTGGTATTTCTCATTTAATCTGCTAAAGTGAAGCCAGTTTGGATAAAAAAATAAAATAAATAAAAACGGTCCACTTGTTCTAGAGTGAAATAAGCAATACCAGACAATCCTAAAGTTATACCTCATTTGAACGTTTGTGTTATATTTCCAAAAACTGATAAAAAACGAAAATCGAATAAACTATTGACTTGGAGAAGAATGGTATTAGAATCTGAGTTAAGAATCGGCTTCTTTTTATATGAGTGGACCAAGAGTAAGTGATATATAGAGGACTTCAAATGTCAAACTAGTTTTTACTTAATAGTTTGAATTTTCTATCTCTGTGGTCACTGTGTCGAGGGGGATACTTTTATATGCTCTGCATAATTATACTTCTGTTTCATATGCAGGATGTTCCTTTGCAGTCAAAAGTAACCAACAAAGTATTCTTTGATATAAGCATCGGGAATCCAGTTGGGAAACTTGCAGGCAGGATCGTGATTGGACTGTTTGGTGATGATGTACCCCAAACAGCTGAGAATTTCCGTGCCCTGTGTACAGGTTGAGTGTTATATTTGTATATAGCTCCGTTTCAATATATGTCTTATAGTCTGCGAGTTTTCTTTAAGCTGTCTAATTTCTATCAGGAGAGAAAGGATTTGGATACAAGGGTTCCGCATTTCATCGTGTCATTAAGGATTTCATGATTCAAGGAGGAGATTTTGACCAGGGAAATGTAGGTGACTTGAGTCCTTTCTTTTCTAACCCTCCCGCTCTTTTCTAGAACTTTGATGTTAAGTAATAATCGTGCCTTGTTTTCACACTTTTCAGGGAACTGGTGGTAAGAGCATATATGGCCGGACATTCAAAGATGAGAACTTTAATTGTATGTTAGTCAACCTGTATTTAAGATATGTATTTGGATGGGTCATATAAACCACTGCAGTAGCTTATCTAGTACTCGTACAATATAGTACTTACGTATTGATGCATCCCAATTTATGTGAAAACCTTGCAGTAACGCATACTGGACCTGGAATTGTTAGCATGGCGAATGCAGGGCCAAACACTAACGGAAGTCAATTCTTCATATGCACCACAAAGGTATATGCTTGTTTTGACTCTCAAAACTTTCAAATTTTGGCTTTGGATTGTAGAAAAGGCCAAAAGGGACATCGTTCTGTACTATATTGCGTTTTAGATGATTCTAAACTCGAATTGTCACTTTTATGATGTTTAACTAAGTCTTGTTTCTATGGTGTGAGCAGACACCTTGGTTGGATGAGAGGCATGTTGTATTTGGACAAGTTATCGAGGGGATGGACATTATTAGGTTGATCGAGTCACAGGAGACTGACAGAGGTGATCGCCCAAGAAAGAGAGTCGTTATTAGTGATTGTGGTGAACTTCCAACGATCTAAACAAGTCACTGTTACATAATGGTTCAATATGTTTACCAGTTATCGTAGCATTTTAGGTAGCAATGTTAAACATAAAAAGATGGTATCCTAAACGTGAGTAAACGAGATTGTCGGGTTTGAAGTTTTATCTCTCCCCCTTTCTTTCCCCCACAAGTCGATCACCAATCACTAATGGCATATCAGGTATGTTTTTTATTACATAATATATGTGATGAAAACATGCTAATGTTACATGGTTCGTATTTGCTGACGAGACAAACTTCCTAAACTCTTTGCCTTCTCCCGTAACACAAACTTCTCTACCTTACCAGTCGAGTTGCGTGGCAGATCTTGGAAAATAACAGTTTTGGGTGACATATAATGTGGCATATGATCTCGACAATGCTGAATAATTTCTTGAGCATCAGCATGATAACCTTCCTTTAACTTCACAAACGCACATGGAGTTTGACCCCAATGATCATCTGGACGTGCAACAACGGCAACCTCTAAAACAGCTTGATGTCTATAAATCACAGATTCGACCTCAATAGTGGATATATTCTCGCCACCAGATATCACAATGTCTTTCAGCCGATCCTTCACTTCTATATACCCATCTGGATGTTTGATTCCAATGTCACCACTTCTAAACCATCCTCCAAAGAAAGCATCTTCTGTTGCTTTCGGATCCTTCAAGTACCCATTCATGACCGTATTACTCCTAAACATAATCTCACCTGTTGATTTTCCGTCACATTTTACGCTCTCCATTGTGACCGGATCTTTTACATCTACATCCTCGACTCCAAAATGATTCACTCCTTGTCGTGCTTTGAGTTTTCCTTGTTCTTCTATAGGCAAAAGATCCCATTCAGGCTTCCATAAACACCACGTTGATAGACCATACGTTTCAGTGAGACCATAAGCGTGAGAGACATGAAACCCCAGTTCCTCTATCTTTGACAAAACTGATGGAGGTGGTGGTGAGCCTGCGGTCATGATCTCGACTCTATGTGGAAGTGGTTTCTGATTGACCACCAAAGAATTTGCAATCATGTTTAAGACAGTTGGCGCTCCACCCATATGTGTGACCTTATGACGGACTATATTGTCAAAGATATCTTTAGGATCACTGCGTCGTAGGCAAACATTAGTCCCACCAACTATAGCGGTACCCCACGACAAGCACCAACCGTTACAGTGAAATAAAGGCACTGACCAGAGGTACGTTGGCATCTCTCGCATACCATGCATGAACACAGAGCCAAGCGAATTAAGATAAGCACCTCTGTGACTGTAAACAACCCCTTTTGGCTTTGACGTTGTTCCGGATGTATAATTTAGACTGATAGGATCACATTCGTCGTACGGCCGAATTACAGCAAAATCAGTAGCTCCAGCCTCAACAAGGTGCTCATATTCGTATTCATTAGTAAGCGTCAGTGGAGACTGAGAGTCAACCTCAGATACTACGACAAGAAGAGGTGGTCTTGATTCCGAGTGTGTCTCTTTGAGAAGATTGACAGCTTCCTTGGCCTTATGAAGTAGTTGGCAGTCAACGAAGAGGATCTTGGTTTCTGAGTGTTTGAGAAGGGCTGCGATCATATTTGGATCGTGACGTGTGTTAAGGGGACACATAATCGCTCCAGCCATGGGAATTGCAAAATGAAGTTCTAGCATTGCAGGGACGTTCGGTGTTAGTATCGCTACCTGCACTCCATTAGTGAAACGATTGATTAGTGATCCAGCTAAATGAGTCGTGATTTGATTCATGAACTTAATAAAGTTGGAATAAACAGCATCTGATGAATCATGCATGCATGCACCTGGAATAACTAGACCGGCTACTTAACCAGGATACAAATTAATTTACGTCCAAGTTTCATCTTGCAGTCCCAAAATCCCTACTCGATCCGAGATAATATTGCTCCTTTTGCACTATTTTCACCCCGAAAAAACCCAAGTACTTGAAGTTCTTAGCAAATTGTTTTAAGGTTCGAGACTTTATTTTTCAAAACGCCGCTCGTTTCAGACAGACGAAATGATATTTTTGCTTTTGGAAATGTGGAATATGATTTTCTTATCTTAAAAATTGTGACTAAACGAGTGATATTCCTTATAAAAGGAGCAAAGATACTTACAACGTCTCCTCGAGAAACCCCTAACTGGTTAAGAGAAGATGCAAGCTTGACACACCGACGATGAGTTTCTTCCCATGTGTACGTGATGGACCCATAAACCACAGATGTCCGGTCTCTATAAACTTGAGCCGCTCGCTCCAAGAAGCTAATAGGTGACAAAGGGATGTAATTTGCTGCACTATGCACCACACCTTCCATTGGTTGCCTTGCAATTGATTCAGTGAACGGAGGAGGCCCTTGGGACGAGCTCTTACATTGAACCTTGAAAGAACGGTTTGCCAATTTCGTGGGATCATGGTTAAGCCTGGTGTTCGACTTCTTCAAGATCTTCTTCACAGTGAAGTTTGTAGCCTGGTTTGAGAGCTATTAAGATTAGTTTATATATATACTATACGTAAACAAGTTTTTCTTGGTACAAATACGAGAAAGTAGAACAAAGAAAACCTTGTTGTGATATGAATAGAAGCCTTTGTAGTCTAAGACGACCGTATGATCCATACCTGCATCGATCACTTGATCAATCGGCAAAGTATAGTATGAACATTATGTTACTCAACAAGATTAGTATATTAGTATCCAAATCATACCTTAGATTGTGCTAGCTAGTATTTTCGGATACCAAACCTCAACTCATACAAGGTGTACGTATGGAAGGTTTATCGGATAGACAAAGCTTACAGTTAAGATAACTGCCTAACGCGAAAATGAAGATGTAATGCAGTATCCCAAGACAGAAAAAATATGGTGAACAAGGATAAGAAATTGAGTTGTTTGGCATAAAAAGCTTGAAATTTATAACACAGTACCAATCGACCTAACCCGGTCACCCTCATGACCTCATCGATGTTGACAATGTCCTAGCCGTAGGCGTAACTAAGTACATGTCTCATTAGTTTGTTCTTTAAGGACTATAAGCAATGACAAAAGTTTTGTGAAATTTTTCTGTTCTTTTAATTGTATATTTCATTGAAAGTGATTTTTAAATTATTATTAATTAGCACCTTACATGACTTTTACTATGTATTTTAATACTTGTATAATAGATATTAATTATGCATCAATTAATTGTAAACATTCTTGTATTGCTTAATTTTTAAGATATTTAATAGAAAAAAGTTCTTTCTCAATTGTAAGATAGTAACATAAGGTTTTCAATTCTAGTAGAAATTAATTGTCATACTTAAATGTTGTTAATGAGTTACTAAAGACCAATATGGTGCCCACACTATCTTGCAGTGCAAGGCATAAATAAAATGGATGTGGTCTTCAATGGCGAGGAGCATTTTTTATGTAGTGTAAAACCATTTAGAGTTTAATTTCCGGTTCACGGTTTAACCGGGTTTTTTTTTTGCAAAACCGGCTTCCGGTGACTAATTAGTAGGTTCAGTGTTCAACCGGCTAGATCAAACCGGATTTTGAAACATTGTAAAACACACATATTAATTCAATCGACACCTTATATATGTACAACATTGTAAAACACACACCCTTTTTTTCAATAAAAACTAGTTTTATTTAGTTAATAATGACCACTGGAGCATTAGTCCAATGGGTGTAGCTCTCGTGCTTGAGTCAATTGGCGCGGGTTCAAGTATCATTTTTAGCATTTGCTTCAGATAAGTACCCGCCTCCGCAAAACCTATAGACACACGTACTGGAGAAACTTTGTGGAATAAGAGATTGGGGGTCGAGTCTCGGCTCGTCTCACTCCAGGTGGTGCTCCTTTGGTCAGGAAAGTTGTCGGAGCTATTCCTTGTGAGGTGGACAATGATTGATGCCAAAAGACACCTAGATCAGGGTGTTCCCGCCAATCTACATCTTTTATAGGATTTAGTTAATAATGTTTAGATATACATGATATTTAATATTTATGTATTATTAGAAGAGTATATATAACATAATGAAACGGGTAAATACACCTTAACCTATCTTATGTTTCATAATGAAACGGGTAAAAGTAACGTGTTATTGATACTAGCATAGTACTCGTGCAAAATAACGTGTTATCGATTATTTGATCTTTTCTCATATTTGGGTGGGAAGGAAAAAAAATATATTAAAATGAAGCTTTTAATTTTTTTATTTATTTATTTTTTTTTGAAAAAGAACTAATATTTAGCCGACCTAATATTTTAGGTGGTAGAATTTTAGATTGTCGACTACTCTATGATCCAAATTCTATATAAGAGCATCTATAATGGTGCAAATTTCTTAAGATCTATAAATATACCACATAACTCAAATAGTTAGGACAATTTAATGTGATAACTAGCAAACTAAAGCATGTCGAAACACAACTATATATACCCTACAAACGCAAACTTCATAATCCTTTCGTTAGGCACACCCGACCGTTCGAAGGCAATTTACTTGATTAAAGACAACAAAATACTTCTTTGTGTTGAATACTTGTAACATTTATTATAGAGTAATTTTGCAAAAATCGTCTCTGTAGCATGTTCAAATTACAATTGCAGTTTTTATCTTTTGGAAAGTGCAAGTGTCGTCTCTGTGAGAAACTTTTGGTTGCGAAAAACGTCCTTGTCCCAAAGTGAAATGACTAAAATGCCTTTGCTTCGAGTGAGACTTGGTCATTTTACTTTGGGGAAATATAGTCATTTCACTTTGGTGCAACGACGATATCTGCATCAATAGTTTCTCACATAAACGACGCCTGCATTTTCAAAAAGGTATCGACTGTTTTTACAATCTGAACATACCACAAGGATGATTTTTGCAATTTACTATTTACTATAAGAAGCTATAAGAAGAAAGTGAATGTGATGTTGTCTTATATATAACCTTACATGCAAAATCACACAAAAGCACCCAAAATTATGTCACGTTAATTAAATTCAAAATTTAAGCAGTGAAATTAATTTATGAGTAGTGGAACTGCTTTATAATAGTGAATTAAATCAAACAATCGTTGAATTTAGAACTACATAGTTCAATTATAAAAAATGAGGAATACTAGACCCACATAAAAATTAAACAAAAAAATTCACACGCTGATGTGTCAGGAGTGATTAGTCTATTTTGATATATTTTCTTTTTCTTCTCTTTCATTAGAACAATCACTCTTTGACACATTAGCGTGTGATTTTTTTTTTTTTTTTTTTTTTTTTTTTTTTTTTTTTTTTTTTAATTCTTATGTGGATCTAGCATTCTTCATAAAATACACGTAACAATGATATGTAAAAAAAGAAAAAAACATATGTGAAGAAAAGCTCATACTCACTTTCCTCCCCTATGAACATCAACTAAATGTATCCTAAACATAGTTAAAAGGTTACAAAAACTAATCCATATTCAACAATGGCCTTACGGGTTGCAAAATTACAATAGCCTCTATAGGACTTTAAGGAGGTTTGAATGAACCAAACTTTTTGGATGTTATAATGCAATTATATGAACATCAACTAATTGTATCCTAAATATAGTTAAAAGGTTACAAAAACTAATCCATATTCAACAATGGCCTTACGGGTTGCAAATTGCAATAGCCTCTATAGGATTTAAGAATTTGCAATAGCTCCTATAAGCTTGTTGTTACCAATTTGCAGTAGCACCTATAGAATTGTTGTCACCAATTTGTAGAAAGATAAGATAAGACTTGTACATTGCGACGGAAATTTTCAATCAAAGTTTTTGTAACGTGATCAAAATCTTATTTAGAATTAATTGGCTTAACTTATTTTTCGCGTTTTTATAAAGTGTGAATAACAAGTCTGAATTGGGGCCTGTCCAATTTGCACGAAAAAAAAAAAAAAAAAAAAAAAAAAAAAAAAAAAAAAAAAAAACTTTTTGGCCCTTAGAGCACCTGGTGTGGGTTTACTCGTGCTTCGCCGTGGCTGACCTGGCGGTTCGCCGTGCCCCGCCGCCACACTGGGGTGGCTCGCCATGCTTCGTCGTTGGAAATGAAATCGTGGGCACGACGAGAAGGATTTCTGACAAAAGTGATATAATACCGTTTGAATATTCAACTATACAAAAGTGATATAATACCGTGTAAATATGTGTGTAAATATATGTGTGTAAAAGACTCACCGTGTGTAATATATGTGTGTGTGTGTGTGTAAATATGTGTGAATCTGAGTTGTGTTTGTGTGTGAGGCTTTTGGGAAGAAGAAGGGAAGAAGGACGATTTTGTCTTTTTTTGTTTTTTTTTTTTTTAATTTATAACTTTTTTTTTTTAAGTATAAATTGTATTTTTATTTTTAATAAAATGAATTTAGTTTTTTTGGAAATTGAATAAAAAAAATAAAGTGGTAGTGGTGGGCCCCAAATGAAGAGGTTGAGGTTTGTTATGAGTGAGGAGAGGGTTTGTTGTGGTTAGTTGTGGAAAAATGAGATGTTGATGTGGCGCTGAGGTGGCACGACGATGAACCTAGTGCTCGTTTTGACACCTAGTGCTCTTATACTTGCGTACAATTTTATTGCTTAATATGTACTTAATTATATCTAATTCATTAAATATTAACTAAGTGGTAAAAGGTTTAAACAAATATGTTTATTTAATTTATTTTTTATATACACATGTGTATTATGATTCTTTGTAAATATTAGTTATTGTAAATGTAATATCACGTTAATTGTTATATCTTTGTGCAATATTTCTTAGTTATTATAATGCAACGTTCCATTATGTGTACTAGAGAGTTGCAATGGTTTCTTGAAAACGCTTCATAAATTAAAAACAGTCGCATCAATACGTATGAATTTTATTTTTAAAACATATAAACGCATGCCTTAATCAAGTTGTTGAAATCTTTAACTATCCTATTATTACACATATAGCTCAGTATCGGCTGGATATAGCTGGGTCTGTTAGCTCGAATGATTTTGTAATGTTGTAACGAGCTCAAGCCCAAGTTTATAATGTTATGTAGTGTGCTATATTTGTACCATGTAATCAGTTATCAATTAATCAAATCAATCATCATTCAATACACTAACAAACTACAAAACATTCTAGAATTGGGCTTGAGCCCGTTACAACATTACAAAATCATGTGGGCTAACAGGGTCTTGGCCGGAATAGCCGGGCTTTGACTGGATATAGCCGGGTCTTGGTCAAAATAGTCGGGTCTTGGCCGGTTATAACCAAATCTTGGCCAAATATAGACGGGTTTTGGCATGAGTAGCCGGGCTTTGGCCAAATATAACGAGTCTTGGTCAAAATAGTCGGGTCTTGGCCGGAATAGCCGGTGTCTTGGCTGGATTTAGCCTGGTCTTGGCTGGAATAGTTGGGTCTTGGCTGAAATAGCCGAGTCTTGGCCAAATATAGCCTGGTTTTGGCCTGAGTTGCCGGGCTTTGGCCGGATATAATCGAGTCTTGGTTGAAATAGTCGGGTCTTGGCCAGATTTAGCTTGGTTTTGGCCGAATATAACCGGCTCTACACGGATATAGCCGGGATTTGGCCGGAATAGCCAGCCGGGTCTTGGTCGGATATAGCCGGGTCTTAGCCAGATATAACCGTGTTTTGACCGGAATTGACAGGTCTTTGCTGGATATAGCTGGACCTTGGCCGGAATAGTCGGGTCTTGGACGGATATAGTCGGGTTTTGGCGGGATATAGTCGGGTCTAGCCGCGTCCTGGGCGGATATAACCGGGTCCTAGGCGGATATATCCGGGCCTTGGCCTGATATAGCCGAGTCTTGTCCGGGTCTAACCGGATATAGCCGGGTCTTAGGCGTATATAGTCGGGTCTTGTTTGTATAGTGGTGGTTACGAATGATATAACTTTCAAATTATATTAAAAAAAGCTTTTATAACCTCAAAATCTCACACATTATAATGACCTAAAGCATGACTAGTCATCTGAATTTTACAGTGACAACAACTGACAAGTATTGAAGTAACTCATACTTTGTAACTACAAATTTTTGAACGTTGAAACATGTAAAAAACTATGCATCTATGTTAATGTCTAAGTAAACAGTGTTACAACATCTTTCCGGTAACCTCGAACAATCAATATCCTAGGAACATTTTCCACCAACAAATCCATATACTCCATGTAAAAGTACGACGGATGGTTCACAGGCGGCGGAGGAAGGCTCACGAGCACTACAGCCGCCATTCTCGAGTTGTTCATAATAGTAGAGTTCAACTTAAGAGTCGTGTACAAAAACTTATCAACTTGTTGCTCATTTACGACAGCTTTTTTCCCATCTGCCATCATCGGTTTCCCTTCCTTTTCAGCCTTTGTTTGCATTTCCGTCAAGTAGTTTTTTATCCGACCCTGAGCTGCAGCAAAAGCCTCAACTGATTCATCTTGAGGGCTGGACGCACTGTCTTTATGGTCCCATGTCTTCATTGAAATGACAATGACCTCAGCTTGCATGCGTAGATCATACAGAAATTTTTTTACATCGGTTTTGAGTTCTTCTGCGTCAGAATCCTCCTCAGCAGCACAAAAAACACGAATCTTGCAACTCTCGAACATCTGTTTTGTTAATAGAAGCTGAGATAAAAGCAGCATTAGACCACCATCTCTAACGATCCAATACAAATCAATCGTCCCATACTGCCGCTGATACTCATTAGGCCATTCATCGAGACCTTTTACTATCACAACTGCTTTATTAGCAACAATACAATCGTTTATCATCGAGACAAAAGTAGCTGGGATCTCGGTCAAATTTTCCCTACGCCATATTTCAGGATACCGGATCACTACTATATTCGGCTTAAGATTACCAAGTCCCATGGTTTGAACAATTCCTCTGAAGCCATCTGACATGGATGGGGCAACTATTATCTCGGCCACACTTTCACAACGTCTGTAGTCAGTATAGGCCGCAAGCTGCTTGCGAGCACTTTTTGCATCTTCAGCACACTTATGATAGTCTCCGTCTAAAATAGACACAAATATCGACATTCCTCTGCCTTTTTTCTTCATGCAGTTGGCGAAATCAGCAAGCTTCGGATGGCATGGGACGTTTTCTGGTAGCTTACCCCATGGTCGACAGAATATGAGAGGTATCGGATACCAGTTCTTTGGATGAACATTGTTTGCTGTAACCATTTAACACCAAAAAAACGTTGGTTACTGTAACGAGCTAGTTTTTTTTACCATAATACATTAACCAGCGAACTCACCTCCTAAAGATCGAAGACTACGGAGAGCTAGTTGAAAATAAGCACTCTTGAAACCATCTCCCCAGTTACCGGCTTTTCCCTTAAGGCACACGTAATAGTATATTAAGCTAACTAGAGCTAGTGACACCACAGTGAACGACCACGAAATCAAAAACATAATTACTGCAACCAAACAAAACTTATAGCATTAAAATCTCATTCAAGTGAAAATAAAAACAATGAGTAAAAGTCGAAATATACCAATACAAAGACATGCTCCAAATAACGAGGCACTCCAATGATGAAATTTCCACCTAGGACGCCAGCTAGGAGCGTCTAAAAGATCGAGAAGAAAACATGATAAGTTGACACCAGCGTAACACAGAAGATAAAACATTGTTATGGTCGGGGAGATAAGATCCAGATTCCCGATAATGACACATCCAATACATAGGAGCGCTGTAAACAACGTTGCTATATGAGGTTCGCTATTATCTGGAACCTTAAAGTAGTTGAGAACTGGTAAGATATTATCATTGGCTATTGCTGCAAGTAGTCGTGGGGCTCCTGTTAGGCTTTGTAGAGCCGCACCTAACGTCGAAAGAATAATGCCCACGTATATTATTGTTGAAGACGGCCATGCAATTGTTGCTGACAGTAACCTGTAAAGAAACTTTAGTTATTTCTATTTTTTGAACAATATGTTTTGTTAACGTATATGTTAAGCTAAAAAATGCATAAAACGATCACCTGTCAGTATACAGTTTTTCTCGTGTAGCAACAGATCCAAAAAGAAAAACGGATATCAAGTACATGAAGGTCGTTGTTAGTGTTGCGGCCAGTGTCCCCTTAGGAATAGACCGTTGGGTGTCTTTCAGTGAAGCTGAACGATTAGAACCAGCCATAATCCCCGTTACAGCAGGAAAAAAAAGTCCTACCAATGCACTGTTGATAATATTAGTTGCAGTTGTTACTCACATCAAATTATAAAATAAAAACGTACTTCTTCGTTTTTCCATTTAGACATAGTATCGAAAACTTACTTGAAGTTCCAGTATCGATTTCCATCAGGATCAGGTATCCCAGCATCATTCGTTTTTTGATAATTAGAATTCCAATTATCACTAAAAGATTTTGAACTCAACCCCGTGACTCCAGCTACTACAACCATTGTAAAAAAAAGTATAGTTTGTTATACTTCACATAGAAAACGGGCTCAAAGATTAGACACGAAACCAAACCTGGATTATCTCTCCTTGCAAGAAGGATCCCAAGGAAGATGCAGATTAACGAGAATAAAACAGGTAAGAGAAAGACCGGTGCGACTTTGTTAATTATTTTTACTCCACCAAAAACTATAATAACTAACACGATTGTCACAACAATGCCATAGATTTGGAGGTCGTGTAAACTTGGAGTCGTAATACGTTCTGCAACTTCCGTTCCATTTACTTTTGTCACGGTCTCTGCATCAAGAAATGTCATGTTTAATATTTTCAAATTTTGACCTCATCGTTCTAGTAAGTATTTACCTCTGAAGATCCCAGCCTCTGGCACGGCACTTAAAAATGTCTCGACCGCTCCCAACACATACCTATAAAAAGTTGAGTATACATGTTAGTACAATCTATAGAAAAATGAATACAATATGTAACTCACAGTATATGCTCACATAGCACCGGCAACTGCATTTCCTAAAAAGAAACATAGTCCGATGCTGACTCCAACTTCAGGCCCCAGCGCACGACCAATAAGATAATAAGGTCCTCCACCCTGATAAGGTTAAAATGAATACGAAAAATGGCTTTCAATGGATATATTGAAAAAACGTCTCGAAAAACTATATGGGAAATGAGGAAAATAGATACTCACCTTCATTGCACCATTAGTTGCAATCGCACTCAGAGACACAGCAGTCAAAAAAGTACACAAACCGCATAATGCTACTAACATTAGGGATTCTCTTATACCCGCAATGCCAACAATCCTACAAAGTTTCAAATTCACTGTGCAGTCAACATTTGAATAGCAAACCGAACAGATGATTTCACATAATAGGATAAGCCACAAAAAGATATACCAAGAAAACCGAATGTAGTAGATGATTCCCAAAATGTTTTGCAAACATGGGATAAAGACTCCCATCATCGTCCCCAATTTGACACTGCTACTAGCCTGCATTAAGTCATTCAATGTAACAAACCAATAAATGACGTAAACAAGGATATGTTTGACAAAAAGCATAACCAATATAGTATAGGACCTTTAGATGTTCCTCAGCAGCAGAACCATCTTCATTGTTTCTAGGAGTAGTTGGCACCGAGATCTGCTCTCCCGTCATGCTGTGATCGGAAGCTTAGAACATCAGGTTTTAACTTACCAAAACAAAAACAAAATACAAATGAGCCAGAATATAGCAACATAAGTAGTACCTTTTAAGACCAAGAATGTTTACGAGAGAATCAAATCCAAATAACTCAAGTTTAGATTCTCCCCGAGCACCATTGGCTCCTCGGTCACTACTCATCGACTCTTCTCTTGTTGGCTGCCTACTTTTTACCTTCCTGGAATATATAAATGAATTCAATTTCAAGCTATTATTAGCAAAGCACGTAGATGTAAAAGTAACAAAGTTGTCTATAACGCATTTTGTGCTTTCTAGAAATCTTCCTCGTGATTGGATTTAACCCGAACCCAAACCATTTTGACCCGTTTTTTAAAATGACCCGAAGAGCAGTGGAGGGAAAAAAAACTAACTTTAATGAATTGTTGGCCTTGGATGAAGAAGATCCAGGATCAAAGGAGGACATTTCAAGGACGACAGGGTCGCTATCGTGCGTGACGACAGGTCCGTAACTCTGACCTCCTCGTTGTGCCGACGATGACATTTCATCGTCTTCAGAGCCTTCAATATCTTCATTCCTCATTCAGTTCCCTGAACAAACAATTAATCGACAGAAACAATATTTTGTAATATATAAAGGCGGAACCTAATGGCAGATTGAAATGCCAATGATTTCGTGTGTAGCACGGATACGATACAATGAGGATTGTATATGGAGATAGATAGAAATGCCTATGAAGGAGGAAAAGATACAGGGAGGGAAGGAGGATGTTTTGAATGCACCAAAAATTTAGGAAAAAAGTTGTTAATCTTTTTCGATTTTTCTATTTATACAAAATCTAAATCTTATTGATGGTGGATATTTCAAAAACTTTGAACCAATGATTTGTCAAGATGAGATTTTTATCTAGCATTACAAAAAAAGTACATGTTTTTCTAAAAACGGGTAAACGGATGAGGTGCAAGTCTTTTGACTCAGAAACTGCCTAACCGAGGTATCTTTAATCTCTCATGAACGTTTCCGACTTTTCCCTGACCACCCCGAAATTATAACTATGTTTAAAATGGATAAGTTCTGTTTAGTACGTATAATGTAAGAAACGCTATTGCATTAAGCCCCGTATAGATTCTAAAGAGCAACAAATTAACAATAAAAAGAAAAGAAAACGCGGTTATCAGAAAACATCATTCATTAGAGATCTGAAAATGTAATAACAGTATACAACATTAAAAACACCACCCTCAAATCATCTTTATCGGCTTATTCCTACTTTAGTTCCTTACACCGTACACCCCTATAAAAACTAAAAAAGACCAAGCCAACTTTGAGGACCTCGCTTATCCCATAACGAAAAAACGCTTGCAAATTGCAATCCCAAATTATCGGTACACAAATAAATTAAAGAAAAAAGAAAGAAAAACAGTTGCCTTCTATGGAGGTATTCTTTTATCACTGCTCTGAGCCATTATCTCCCCATCGAACCTTGTATCTAGCGGCAAGATAGTGGGACCCAACAGGACCTCGGCTGCCATATGGGTAGTATTCGGGTACAATTTTCTTTTCTTCAAGCTCCTTTAGTACGGGAGTGAATAATGACCAAGCTGCGTCTAGTTCATCACTTCGGATGAAAAGTCTTCTTTCTCCTTCAATAGCATCGAGAAGAAGTCTTTCGTATGCATCAGGAATTTCCTTATCGTACCTGTTGACATATTATAACAAATTAGGTTTCTCTCGTTTTTCGCTTTCTGGATCTCACGTAATAGGTGAATCAAGGTTTTCATTTTAAAGGTAACAAAATGAAAAGATTACCTAGATGCATAGAGAAGATTAAGGTTGCTTTGGTCCAATCTCATGCCCAAACCAGGGACTTTGTTATTGATCTTGAGATATATAGCTTCATCAGGCTGCACGCGAATAACAAGCTCATTCGTTGTCAGGTCAAGCTCTGTCCCGATTTTCTTGTTATACAGGTTACCAGGCACGTGTCTGAACTGCACTCTTATCTCAGCCCTAGATTAAAAGAAAAGAGCGTGTAAGTTAGGTTATATTGACATGTCAAATACGTAAAATAAGTTTTTAAGTAACCCCCCAAACCACCCTTTTTCCGCTTACAGAAAAAAAGTTTAATGACCATGAAAAACGACAATTTTGAAAAAGTTAATTCGACCTAAAAAAGATGAAAGGATGATAAAATGTTGCATATAAAATGTCATATATTCTATAGCATAAAAGCATCATAAAACAATTTTTAAATTACGAACCCGCGACTATTCAAAGCCTTTCCAGCTTTCATTAGAAAGGGGACTCCGTCCCATCTAGCATTGTCAATGAAAAGAGCAGCGGCAGCAAAAGTTGGTGTCAAACTGTCTTTTGGTACTGTCTTGTCGTCCGTATAAGCCGGATACTTAACACCTCCTCTTGTGTGACTCTTATACTGTCCTATTACCACATCATCAAGTTTCAAAGGCCTCATTGAACGTAAAACTTTCACCTGTAAACCATCAAAAGTTTAGCAATTTTTTTTTTCTAATTCGGAAAAACTTTAAAAATAATCTTAAATATTAAAACCTTTTCGTTTCGGATATCTTCCGCGTCCAAACTGACTGGAGTTTCCATGGCGAAAAGAGCCAATATCTGAAGCAGATGGTTTTGCATAATGTCTCTAATTATACCATAATTGTCGAAGTATCTAACAAAGACAAATAAACCAAGGTAAATAAGTGTCCTGAGCAAATTTTCTATGATAGAGTATATAGAAAGGAGAAGATTAGTACCCTCCTCGTCCTTCAGTGCCAAAATCTTCAGCAAATATGAATTGTACGTTTCTAATATATTGTCTTGACCACAAGGGTTCAAAAATTAGGTTGGAAAAGCGAAGAACGGAAAGGTTCTCCACTAGCTCTTTCCCAAGATAATGATCTATCCTGTTAAACGATAATAAGTTCAATTAAACCGATGTCTAATTTCAGTTTGTTAGCGAAAAGGTGTTGAGAATAACCAACCTACCTGAAAATTTGATCCTCGTCCAAGTATTGCTTAAGGGAACTTGTTAATGCAGCAGATGATGCAGAATCCCGACCAAATGGCTTTTCGACAATTACCCTTGTCCATCCATTTGCAGAGGATGCAGACGAGCTGGCACATTTGACCGCATCGATAAATATATTTGGCGGAATTGATAGATAGAAAAGACGGTTTGCCACCCTTCCATCCTACATCATAATTAATCATTATCAGACTAAAATCTAGTATACAGATAACTGTTAAAGATATGAAACATAAAATAGTTGAGCTGCATATTATTTATTACCTCGTGTTTCTTGAGTTTTTTGTCCAACTCCAAAAAGTTTTCTTCAGAGTCATATTGACCCGGGTGGTAAAAACATCTTTCAAGAAACTGGTCCATCTTTTCACCACAGTTCTCCCTAATATAAGTCATCCAAACGATTAGCAAAATCACAAGGCCCAACAAACACCGTTCACAAATCACAAAACAAATATTGCATGTCAAAAAACGGAATAGTCTTCACCTTTGGTCGATTCTGCATGTAAGTGTCTTGCTAACCATAGTTCTAAGTTCAGCATCACTCATCTTACTTCTAGCATATCCAAAAATAGTGAAATGCTGTCAACATCAAAAAGACAAAATTTCAGCATTAGTTGGCGTTCATACGTGACTTATTAGTTGTTAAACACTTCAACTGAACTTTTACGGTATAATGAAAAAAAGAATACAGACCTCAGGGAGGCAACCTTCGTAATAAAGTGCAAAAAGTGCTGGAAATATCTTCTTCTTGGCCAGGTCACCAGACGCTCCAACCACGGTTATACTAACCGTAGACTTGTCTTTATTAACGTCAAAATTAGCAATGTCTATGCTATCTTCTGGAGGCGTAACAGGTGGGACGGATAATATTCCATCTTTCAATATGTTAACAGGACCGTCGTTCTCATCAGGAGATGATTTCATGGTTGCAGCGCCTAAACATGTCCAAGATTCACATAAGAGCCAGAAATAACCGGAAATCAATATTTTACCCTAGGTCTAAATGTCAACAAATCTATGCACTCAAAGACCAAAACCGCCATTTTTGAAATAACTCACGATGATGAGTATATGGTTATGACTTAAGGTCAACATTGGCATACATTTATTAAGCATGACTTGATAGGCTCATAAGCCCAACATATTGAGCTTATTAGCTTTTCAAAAGTTCAATAAGGCCATAAGCTTATACAAACAACCCCCCTTAATAATCTAAAAAATTAATTTGCAATATTTCGTCTCTACGTTTTAAAAGAAGATCAATAGCATCCTTGAAATATCCCCAAATCCCACATTCTTGTGTATACAAAGTCGACAACTCGACAATATGGTCACTGACGCGTCTTCCTAGTTCACTGACAACTAATAACTTTGCCATCAACATCCGAACCACCTCGGATGATGTTACATGTTGACACAGACAAAAGCCTCCCATTATTCGCCCTGAACAAATTCATTTTCGATCACCATTACAAGTCCAGTATCACAAACATTATTACTTATATAATAATATAACACCCTAATATGATTAATACTCCTAAAAGTCAACACAGTGACACAGATACAAAAAAATGCTAAGAAATAACAATAATTAGGTGCTAATAAATATAAAAAATGGAGTCGTTATGCATACCCCCTAGCCACCTCTTAACCTACCTGACCTACTTATTACTCTATTAACAATATAAGCCACTTTTTTATCGGTTTCTGTTTCGTATTTTTTTGTTTTCTTATCGGCATATGTCGTACTTCTTGTCAAACTTTATATTTTCTGTTCAGTATTCTCAGTTTCGTAGTTTTATATATAAACAAATAATAATAATTAGGGGGTATCACAATCATTTGGCTAATAAGGGGGTGTTTGTTTGGGATTATGGCTTATTTGGTTTTGGGCTTAGGTTTTATAAGCTTACTTTTTATGGCTTATTTTGGAACTTTTTGGCTTATATAAGCTTATTATGTCATAATAAGCTTATATAAGTGGTAAGCCGAAAAGTTTTAAAATAAGCCATAAAAAGTAAGCTTATAAAACATGAGCCCAAAACCAAATAAGCCATAAGCCCAAACAAACACCCCCTTATTAGGCAAACAAACCGAATCATTTTTATCAGTTTCTGTTCCGTATTTTTTTAGATTTTATGTTCCATATTTCTTGTCAAACTTTATATTTCCTATTCCTGTTTTGTACTCTTTTATAAATAGGGGGCATTACAATCATTTTAAGGGGTACCAATAACCTATCATCCCTATAAAAAAAAAAAAAAAAAATGATACATAGACCTAAATTTAGGCGAGACCTAAAACCACTTGGCATCATCCTGATGGGTTGTAAAATAAGTAGGTCCATGTCTGCCATCATCAAGATGTTGGCACTTCGTTTTAGGTATAAGTTTAGGTCCATCTATCATCTCTATAAAAAAAATAAGGCAAGACATAAAAAAATAAATAAATAAATAAAAATAACTAACTAACCATCTTGAAGATGAACAGCTTTGATAAGTGAACACCCATCAGATATTTGCTTCAAAGACACCTTCCTCGTTCGACATCTCCTAGGATCATTAACAAAACAAAAACGTTGTTGGCCAATCCTGTTAAGGTTCTTGTTGGAACAATAACTAGCAGAAGATGTTGGACAATGTGTTGATTGAGAAAAAGTAGCAGCCATCTTTAGAATAATACAATGGTCAAGGTGCTTAATGATTTATTGAATGGAAAAAAAGAAGGGGTTGGTTAAAAACACAGACAGGAGAGTATTAGTAACTGCTTTGTTGTTGTATAAGTGGATCGAATGAAAATGAAAATGAAAAAAAAGTGAATTTATGTCAAAATCTATGTGTTCCTTGATAACTCCGAAGAGTTGTGTGTCTGTTAGAAGTAACCAAACTAAACTACGTTTATGTCGATCTATCTATGTGTTCGCCGTCTTTTTGTTATAGTACAGTTTTGACTTTTCTTATGGGCTTACTTGTTGAGTCTTGTTGGGTTTATTTTTGTTGGGCAATTTTTTTTATGGGATTAATGGGCCAAAACATGATAATGGATATATAACGGTGAGCGTTATAGACCATGAACCGGACTGAACCGAATCTGAATAGGACTGAACATATTTTGGTCCAGTCTTTGGTTCATTTTTTTGTTCATTTTCGGGCTTTAGTTCGGTTGGGCCCGATTCGGTCTCGCATAACCAACTATTATGCTTTGTTGTACCGGATCAGATTCACCAGAACTGGGCCAAACATTTCAGTTCGGTCCTCAATCCAGAGTTTTGGACCAAATCAGTTTTCAGTCCGGTCCGGTCTGATTCTCGGACTGTAATCAACCTTGTTCAAGTCTCTCATGACCTACGATATAACATATCTTGTTTCCCATTTAATATGAGAGTGTGTCTTTTTTGGCTCATATGAACCTGGCTTCACAGGATTAAATTCAGGATCGTTTTTTGACCCACACCTGCAAATGTTAGAGACTTTTTGTCTCTCCTAACTTACGATGACAGTGCTTAATTAATTGTTGTAAAAGACTTTCATCATACACTAATCGAGGAGCTTAATGTCGGTTGGAGTCAAGGATCATTAGTACACCTAGCTTTCGTGTTAGAGATTATGAATGCAACATTTCGGGTCAAAGTGTTATTTAATCCTTTCTTCTATTTGTATCCTTTCTTCTAGGGGTGAGCTCAGTTCTGGAACCGCACGGAACCATCCCGAAATCGAGAGAATCGAAAAACGCATATTTTAGGAACTAATAACCGGACCGAAAAGCATGTTTTGGTTCCGTTCGGTTCTCGGGTCCGGTTCGAGTATTTTTGTTCTACCCTATAGGAACCAATAATTTCTAAAAAAAAATCAAAAACTTGAATATTATTTATATGTTACACATATAACCAACAAACATTTAACAGCTAAACTATAAAAAGAAACAACTAATCATTCAATATTTTTCAAATTCGTAAACAATATCAACCAGTGAAAACTAACATAAAAAACTTTCCCACATTAACAACTTTGCATTCCATTTGTTTTGTCAATTCCCACAAGTACTTGGTCTCAACAGTTGCAATAAAAGAATAATTGCACCAAAACTACTTCGAAACATTGTTCTAGACATCCGTAAATCTATGCATCATTGTTTCCCAACATTATATATTCAATCATTTAGTAAATTTTACATAGCGTTTAACACCCTTTCAATTCCCATGCAAATCGTTTGTATTCGACAAGTTTTTGCTATATATTGATTCAAGAAACATTATGGAACTTGTTATGTAGAAGTATAAACATGAAATTGCGACAAGGATAGAGTTTTTGTTATATATTTATTCAATAAACATTATGGAACTTGTTGTGCATAAGTATAAACATGAAGTTGCGACAAGGATAGAACCATAGTTAACGTGTTAGAGTATTAAAATCAAGATCAATGATTGAAGTATCACCAAAAGAACTAAAAGTCACATACCCACATATTTAAAAGTCGACGGTTCTTCGGTTCCAAAACTGAGACCCACAGTTTCGAATCGAACCGAATAGAGAACCGAAATTTACAATATTGAAGAACCGAGAACCGAACCGCGGGTCTAAAATTCGGTTCGGGTTGGATCGATTCTGGTTCGGTTCTCGGTTTCAATTCATTTCTCGGATCATTTGCTCGCCCTTATTTTCTTGTATTAGTATCTCATGAGGTCCCACACAAACAAAATTCACTCTATTGTGAAGGCCCCCGTCATGGGTGACCCATGGCAAAAAAGGAGATAAGTGGTGAGGGTGTTCACCTCTTGGGTACCGCGTAATTTGTGCCCCCTGGTTTTTTGTTTATTTTATTTGTGTGTGGGGGGTAATTTGTGAGGTATTTTTATATAAATTGAGTATTTTTAAAAGTGGTAGCTGAAATGTGAGGAGAGTGAAAATATACAGAATGATGATATGACCTTAGCATAAACGTGAGGTGAATAATGATTATGTGTAGTATAAGAATGAAAAAACATAAGGAAGTGATTTGCACACTCACAAAAATGATTGGAACACTCAAATTTAGAGTGTTTGGACATTTATACCCTCTACAAAAACAACACGACTAAACATAATATGAGGGTATAAATGTCAAAACACTCTAAAGTTGAGTGTCCCAATCATTTTTAGGAGTGTGCAAATCACCTCCCAAAATATATCACTAGCAATCATGACGCAAATGATTCAAATCCATCATGACTCTTAGACGACTCAGAAAGTCTTGCTAAGGTAAAAAGATGACCATGATCCATAGTTGACTAAGCTACTATTAAGAAGCATTTTGGCGTTCCTTTGTTAAAAGTAGGTGATACTTACACCACATTTTTTGATTCATTCACCATCATGTATGCATTACAGTATTGTACAGTACAATACTGTAATGCATACATGGTGGTGAATGAATAAAAAAATGTGATGTGAGTATCAATTCACTTTGTTAAACTTTTAGACAAAAAAAGTTATCGTTACAACCAAAGTGACATGTTTTTTTACATAGTTAAAGTCGCACCAATTAATGTTGAGTTATGATATATAGGCCTACTAATTAGGCCTACAAATAGACCTACCTCATTTACATATTCAATTTTTGAAATACATTATTTCTCTCTTCTCATATTCACCAATCATTTTTTAAATACACCAATCACAACGTTTCACATTTAGGGACCAACGATACATAACGTTTCGCATTTAGGGACCAACGGTGCATTTTTTTCGGTCAAATGACGAAACTCGTCGGTCAACGCAAACCACAAGGACGAACGATGTAGTTTACTCTAATTGTTATAAAGGACCTTCATCATACACTAATCGAGGAGCTTTACATCGGTTAGAGTCGGAGACCATCAATACAACTACCTTTCGAGTTAGAGATTATGAATGCACCTTTTTGGGTAAAAGGACCATATGTATTGGTCGATGCAAATCACATGAACTCTACATGATATCACTCATTTAGTGTCCAGTTGACCAGTTTATGTGGGCTTTTGAAGAAATAAGTTATGGATTCAATCCCAACTCCTGACTACAAAGGTCAGTGGAACATGTGCTCATTGCATGAGTCTATAAGTCCTTAAAGAAAAGTCAGTTGGCATCCTAAAAGAGTACACGAGATCAAGGTTTCCTCGTTGATTTAGGCATTTTTAGAGAGAATATCACACGAACTTAGTGCGATTTTACTAATTCTTTTTATTTGCATAGTATGATGTCACACATTAACAAACAACACAATCTCCATTATGATGCGCTACGCACTAACCTTCAGGTTCATGCACTATCACTAAGGATGTGCGTTATCCATTGTGATCGACACTATATAAAGTGTTACAACAGAAAAGCAAACACAACTAGCGGAATTGGAGCTATCGATATAGTCATATCGATCAAAAGTTAGTTGAGGACTTAGACCGTATTGTTTTAGTTGTATAAATTTGTAACAGTTTTCGAATATATAATTTACCTTGTTAAACTGACATAACAATTGAAAGGTTTTAATGGATATTAAAATAATAGTATGTCCGGATTCGAACTCGAGACTTTGGGATTGCACACATTACGTATGAGAATTGATGTACATAATTAATATAAATAAAACGTTATTATTATTAATTATTAATCACTAAATAAAACATAACGATAGTTAAATGATTAACGAGGTTTGGTTAACGGTCGTTAAATATTAACTACAAGGACTAATAATGAAATTAGTGGTCGGGAAAGTTCTAGAACCCCTTGTGGGTCTTTGGCCGATCGGTTAGGGTGTTCCCAAACCCAAACCCACTCAAACTTGTACTCCAAGATATGTTAACTATAAATACAAATCAATGTATTAATTATTGACTAACCTTTGATCACTTTGATAACCTAATTTCTCTCTTCTCCTCTCCTCTTTGTGTGGCCGGTCGAAACACCCAACCCCAAGGGTTTTCGATTTTGTCTAACTCAAAGACACAAGTGTTTGGTTTATTTGTGATTCAAGGAACTAGCTTTTCCACATCAAATCGCTATTAGTACGTGTGTACAAGAACGAAGAGCAAGCACACTTGAGCTTGTATTCCTTGGTGATCGATTTTTTGGTGGGACGATTTTGTATAAACCCTAATTTAGGGTTTTGGGTTTTGTTACTTGATCACATCATCGTTTGATTACTTGAATTGCTAAAAGGTATGCACTTTCTTGTTTGGTTAATTTATTACATATATTATTCCTATTGTCTTCCGCTGCTTGCTTTGATGATGTTATTTGTTTTATGTATAATTGTTATGAGTATAAAATTCCAACAGTGGCATCACGAGCCGTTAATATGATGTAATTAATTACCGAAACACATAAAAAATTGAATCTTTATGATTATATGCATGCTTTTAATGGTTTCTAGGGTTTTGAATTCGAAACCCTAATTTTTTACATATGGGTCGATTACCCTAATATTTATTCAATTAGGTTTTAATTTTGTAAAACTTGTAGAAACCTTAGGATTGCATGCTTATTTTATGTGGTTAATTAATGAATAATTGTTATGTGCCATGTAATATGCGTATCTTGGGTGATAATTGTTATGCGGAATCCATGGTGGAACATGCATGTTTTGCCATGGAGTATTGTTTATTGTATATTGATTAATTGTTAAGTGATACACACATGTTTTATTTATTTAATAATTATTGAATTGGGGAAGACCTCAATTATAACTAATAAAATTCGTTACGTGCTAATTGGTATACTATTAACTTTGCTTACGCAATCGACTTGTCGATGTATGTGGCTCATCTTTTCGCGAGATGAAAGCACTAGTTAATGTATGCATTTATTTACGCCTAGAATTGTTATTAGAGTTTATTGAAATAATTATGCATGTGGCTAATTGTTTTTACATATGTTAAATTGTTTAGTTATATGTTTATATTATTTGAGTGTGTTTAATTTTATTAAAATGCTTTTTTGTTTATATATTGTTTTGACATGTTAGTAAGCAAAAAGGGTTTTTTGGAATAGAAAATTAAATGGACTAAATAATGGCGAAATTGATTTGTTATCTAAGAATTATTCTTGAACTTTTAATCGACTGATGCGACTGTACTAAATGGTTAGAACGGCTCACCCACTAGAACAAACTATAAAGGGGTATTTAAGAAGTGAGCATAGTCTCACTGAATGGATGTCTAAGGTTATGCTTCAGCGCTTACCTGGTCCTCTGCCCCCTGTGAGTTCGATTGGAGCTACCTAGTATAACCATTATATGTACGAAGCATCTTAGTGCAAAGTTGTAAGTTTCTCAACGCATCGATTAAAACTTTGTAGAATTCAATCTTAGCAATTAAAATCTTTAAGTAAGTTTTTCGAAAATATTATGTTATAAAGTTGTATGCATGCTTCTTTATACATAAGTTTTGATTACACGTCAAAAATTGTACCCTTTAAATTTAAGTTTATGCCATCTAATGATATGAAACACTTGAAATTGTAATTTAGTTATGTGAGACCTTGATCTAGATTACAATAACGAGGTGAATTATTTTGTTGTGTGAGACCTCAGCTTTATGATTTGCAGTTTCTAAATTAGACAACTTAATTAAGTTAGTTAGTGAGACCTATAACTTAAGGCATAAGATGGGATGAAACATGCTTACGTTTTGCATTAATTGTTTTGGCAAAATTGTAAATCCCATAACTTTTGGAATTGAAAACTTGTTTGTCAATTATCGTTTTTCAACGATTACCTATTCTATACTTTCACCACTAGCAGATCAACTGATGTGGTGGAACTATGATAATGAGGATCCAATATTCAAGGAAAATACTATGGTTAATATGAATATTGACCAAAGGGTATTTTATTTTCTTGAATGTTTACTTATCGAAAGTACTAACTTTTGAACTTTTATTTCTGTAGAAATGGCTCAAGCTGAATCTACTGCACTAGCCTCGTCGTTCAAATCTATGTTTGATCGAGAGAAATTGACTGGTAGCGCGAATTTCAATGATTGGTATCGGCAACTCAGAATTGTCTTGAGGGTTGCCAAAAGACTCAATTATTTGACTACGCCTTGTCCTCCTGAACCTGCAGCTGATGCTACTGCTGAAGCACGAGCTGCATGGCAATCTGAGTATGACAAGTATAATGAGGTCGCCTGCATTATGCTCGGGAGTATGAACTCAAGCTTGCAAAAGTAATTTGAGAATTACTTCCCTAATCTCATGCTGGAAGAATTGCAAAGGTTGTTTGAAAAGCCTGTGATTGTAGAGCTGTATGACTTGATTGATGCTCTTCATAGTTGCAAGCAAGGAGAAGGGAAACCTGTAAGCGCCCACTGCCTGGAAATGATGAGTTACATGGACCAGTTGGGGCGTTTGAACTATGTCTACCCTAATGACATACAAATTGGCCTGATCAACAGATCCCTTAACAAGGAATTTGATGGTTTCGTGCGCAATTATAATATGCATTGCACGGGGAAGACAGTCAGTGAGGTACATGCAATGCTCATTGATTACGAAAAAGGTTTGCCCAAGAAGGCCTCTACACCTGCGGTTTTGACCATCCAGAAGGGTAGAATTTCTAAGCCTAATAAGCCGCTAGCGAACAAGAAAGGGAAAGGTAAGGGTAAAGCTGATAAGGGAAAACAAGTGATGACTTATCAGCAAGAACCCAAGAAGTACCCTCCCAAAAAGCGTGAGAATCCGAAGAGGGATCAGGCTTGTCATCACTGCACCGAGGTTGGACACTGGAAGAGGAATTGTCCACTGTACCTTGATGAGTTGCGCAATAAGAGGTATAAAAATACTGGCACTGTGGCCAGTACTTCAGGTACTCTTTTGATGATAGAATTATTTGCTTTTCCTCATAAAATAAATTCCTGGGTATATGATATTGGATGTGGTATTCACATATGTAATACACTGCAGGGACTTAGAGGAGCAAGGAAGCTTGCCTATGGATAACAATACCTGCATGTGGGTAATGGAGCACATGCAGTCGTTGAAGCTATAGGCACGTTTGATTTAGTTTTACCTTCGGGTTTAGTACTGTCATTAAACGATTGTCATTACGCACCTTCCATTGTTAGGGGTGTCGTTTCTGTTTCCTTGTTAAAAGATATTGGTTTCGTTCATGCATTTACTGATTATGGAATTTCTGTTTCTTTAAATGATGTTTTTTACTTTAATGTTATTCCAGTAAATGGTGTGTTTGAAATTGATTTGCATGATAATGTTGTTGATAAAAATAATTCTGTCTTTAGCATCAATAATAAAAGAATCAAAGGTGATTTGGATTCTTCATTTCTTTGGCATTGTAGACTTGCTCATATAGGCAAGAAACGCATGCAACAACTGCAACACGATGGGCTTTTGCAAGACATCAATGATGAATCATTTGATAAATGCGAATCTTGCATATCTGGGAAGATGACCAAGAAACCTTTTACAAATAGTTTAGAAAGGGCTTCTGATCTTCTTGGTGTGATACATACTGACGTATGTGGACCACTAAGACATGTGTCAAGAAAGGGTGCTAGTTACTTCTTAACCTTTACTGATGATTTCAGTCGTTATGGTTATGTTTATTTACTTAAACATAAACATGAAGTCTTTGAAACATTTAAGGTTTTTAAGAGTGAAGTAGAACTGCAACTAGGAAAGAAGATTAAAGCTCTTCGATCCGATAGAGGTGGTGAATATTTAAGCCAAGAGTTTAAAGATTATCTAGCTGAGTGTGGTATTGTCCAGCAACTCACATCTCCATATACTCCACAACAAAATGGTGTATCTGAGAGAAGGAATCGTACATTGCTAGACATGGTGCGATCGATGTTTAATCTTACGACTCTTCCCTTATCCTTTTGGGATTATGCTTTGGAAACTGCTGTTCGCATATTGAATATGGTTCCAACAAAAAAGGTTGTTAAGACTCCTTATGAAGTGTGGTATGGGAAACCTCCCAACTTGTCTTACTTAAAGGTCTGGGGTTGTGAGGCGTTTGTTAAACGTGACTCTGCTGATAAGTTGCAACAAAGATCTGTTAAGTGTGTCTTCGTAGGATACCCAAAGGAAACGATGGGTTACTACTTTTACTTTCCACCTGAAAACAAAGTAATTGTTGCTAGGTATGGAGACTTTCTTGAAAAGGATCTCATATCTCATGAATTCAGTGGGAGAGTTTATGATCTGGAAGATGATCAAGAAGATACAACACCTTCTGAAAACACTAGCCAACCTCAAGTAGAACCTGAAAGTCTGGGCGTTCCACCTGAGATTGAAGTGGTTCCCATTCGTAGATCCGCAAGGACTACGCGTGCACCTGAGCGTCTATGTCTCAACGTAGAAGCTGAGGAAAATATGTTAGGGGATCTTGGTGAACCTGCTAACTATAAAGCTGCCATGATGAGTCCTGAAAAGGAAAAATGGCGAGTTGCAATAATGGGGAAATGCAATCCATGAAAGATAACGAAGTCTGGATAGAGGTTGACTTACCTCCAAATGCTAAGGTAGTTGGAAGTAAGTGGCTCTTTAAGATAAAGACTGACATGGATGGCAATGCACACACCTATAAAGCTCGTCTTGTAGCTCAAGGTTTTACTCAAACCTATGGGATAGATTACGAGGAGACATTTTCTCCTGTAGCAGACATTAGAGCTATTAGGATTCTTATAGCCATAGTTGCGTACTATGACTATGAGATATGGCAAATGGATGTCAAAACTGCCTTCTTAAATGGTCGCCTAGATGAGGACATCTATATGGCGCAACCTGAAGGGTTTGTGAATCCAAAGTTTCCGAAGCGTGTATGCAAACTTCAAAGATCCATTTATGGGTTGAAGCAAGCATCAAGGCAGTGGAACAAGAAGTTTGATGAAGAAATCAAGAAATTTGGTTTCACTCAAAATCTTGATGAGCCATGTGTGTATCACAAAGCTAGTGGGAGTAATGTTATTTTCCTTGTCTTATATGTCGATGACATATTGATCATGGGAAAAGACATTCCAAGTATGCAAGATGTAAAGTCTTATCTTGGAGAGTGCTTTTCTATGAAGGACTTAGGGGAAGCAGCATTTATTCTGGGAATCAAGATCTACAGAGATAGATCAAGGCGGTTAATTGGACTAAGCCAAAGTGCTTACATTGATAAAATACTGAAGAGATTTAGTATGCAAAATTCCAAGAAGGGATATTTGCCGATGCAAGTTGAACATGGCTTAAGTAATAAACTATGCGCATCAACACCTGCTGAGGTGGAATACATGAGGAAAGTTCCTTATGCTTCGGCTGTAGGATCTATCATGTATGCTGTGAGATGTACAAGGCCTGATGTGGCGTTTGCACAGAACATTACCAGTCGGTATCAACAGAACCCAGGTGTGAAGCACTGGCAAGCTGTTAAGAACATTCTTAAGTATCTAAGGGCTACTAAAGATATGTTTCTAGTGTATGGAGGAAATCCAGATGCAGAACTTGATGTTACAGGTTTTTGCGATGCGTCATTCCAAACTGATAAAGATGATACAAAGTCTCAGACGGGTTATGTCTTTGTCATTAATGGAGGAGCAGTAGACTGGAAGAGCAAGAAGCAAACAACGGTTGCGATGTCTATTACAGAAGCTGAGTACATAGCTGCTTCAGAAGCTGCGATGGAAGCTGTTTGGATTAGGAAATTCATTTCGGGACTCGGAGTAATGCCCTCAATCGAATTACCTTTAAATGTGTATTGTGACAACTCTGCTGCAATAACATTTGCCAATGAGCCTGGAGTCATGAAGGGCGCCAGACATTTTCCTCGTCGATATCACTATGTTTGAGAACAAGTCGACATAGGGGAAATCAATCTACTCAAAGTTCACACAGATGAAAATCTAACTGATCCCTTTACGAAACCTTTGCCAAAAGATAAACTTACTGACCATGCTGATGGGATAGGACTTCGTTTAGCTAGTAATTTCATGCAGATCTGTGATTAGTATTTGGATAAAGGATGTTATGAACAAATATTACTTTAATGAAATAAAATAGTTGTTTATGTTTATTTTCATTTTCTTAATATTATATCCTATATTTGCATGTTTAATCCGTGAGTAACTTATGTTATTCTAAATAATCCGTTGTCGATCAATGATGTGGGAATATCATTGAATTAAGACAAATCTGAGTTTTGGTAGAATGTACTTTTAAAGTATATTGATGCGTGGGACATACCAGATTCACATGATATTCAATGAATTGAATATAGGACTCATCCCAACTTTACATGATGATACTTTTGGATTTTATCATTAAGTATATCATGAAGTGTTTGTCCTCAGACTTGAGATACCAGATAACTGATATGAATGTAGTGCATTTGTGTAAGATAGTCTAACGCTATCCGTAACTGGTAGTTATAAGGGCTATTTTCGGAAGTGTTGCAAAATTCATGAGTTATGTTTGTAGTCAAGAGAATTTGTTCATTTGAATTTGTTTCAAAGCATAATACTATATTTGGGCCCCTCGTAGGGTTGACAAGATGTTTGTATGGCCATACCCAAGATCTATCTGGAATACGTTCAGATGATTTGGTAATCTTGTTCAATCATATACAACGAGAAACAAAATATTAACTTATGAAATGACTTGATCCATATTCATAGTTAATGTAGTATTAGTAACAAAATGATAAGTAAAAATGATGAATCATTAAATGGTTTTTCCAGGAGACCATGCTCGATTCGATCTGGGGGCGTTGGCGTGTGAAAGCTAGACTAACCAATGTCATTACTATATTTAGTGATATCCAAGTGGGAGCTGAAAGGTTTTAATGGATATTAAAATAATAGTATGTCCGGATTCGAACTCGAGACTTCGGGATTGCACACATTACGTATGAGAATTGATGTACATAATTAATATAAATAAAACGTTATTATTATTAATTATTAATCACTAAATAAAACATAACGATAGTTAAATGATTAACGAGGTTTGGTTAACGGTCGTTAAATATTAACTACAAGGACTAATAATGAAATTAGTGGTCGGGAAAGTTCTAGAACCCCTTGTGGGTCTTTGGCCGATCGGTTAGGGTGTTCCCAAACCCAAACCCACTCAAACTTGTACTCCAAGATATGTTAACTATAAATACAAATCAATGTATTCATTTGACTAACCTTGGATCACTTTGATAACCTAATTTCTCTCCTTCTCCTCTCCTCTTTGTGTGGCCGGTCGAAACACCCAACCCCAAGGGTTTTCGATTTTGTCTAACTCAAAGACACAAGTGTTTGGTTTATTTGTGATTCAAGGAACTAGCTTCTCCACATCAAATCGCTATTAGTACGTGTGTACAAGAACGAAGAGCAAGCACACTTGAGCTTGTATTCCTTGGTGGTCGATTTTTTGGGTGGGACGATTTTGTGAAACCCTAGTTTAGGGTTTTGGGTTTTGTTACTTGATCACATCATCGTTTGATTACTTGAATTGCTAAAAGGTACGCACTTTCTTCTTTGGTTAATTAATTATATATATTATTCCTAATGTCTTCCGCTGCTTGCTTTGATGATGTTATTTGTTTTATGTATAATTGTTATGAGTATAAAATTCCAACAGATTCATCAATGGACTGTGCTAAAATCAATATTTTAAGTAAATATCTATATATAACAATATAAGAGAATGATGAATTCGAAATCTCACAAAGAAAAAGCCCCTTCATTGTCAGCTGCATGCTCAACTTTCCCTAACGAACTGACCTAAGACCATATTCATATCATCGTTATTGTAGCAGAATGTAACATTGAATCAAAACAAATTTATATGACCTTTTTACATTGTTATCTAAAAGAATGAATTCAATACCAGCCAAGCGTACGTACGGGCAAATAATTTGTTGTGGGTCTTAATGTTAATTTTCTTTCTATGTTTTATATGTAAACTTCTTAGACAAACCAAGGCATAAACTACATTTATCTATAACTCTAAGAGCAGAGGGTACCATGGTGCCAAAAATGTGGTGCCGTTTTCCAAAAGTTGTGCCATGTCAGCAAAACAATGAACGACACCATAAACTCTTTGGCACCACATTTTGTGCCGTTACCGTTGGCACCATAAAATGTGGTGCCGTTCTCCATTTTTTATCCGTTTACATAAAATAAAACATAGATAATATTAACTAAAATAAACTTCATTAAATAAAAAAACACACATTACATTAAAAAAAATTACATAACAATAAAAACTAGTACGTAAACATAGAAATAAAAAAAAAACGAAAAAGACATTAAAATTAAAAATACATAAAGTGAACTAGTCTTCGATTGGATACTTTGCCCGGATTCGTGCTTTCTGGGCTTTGACGATAGCTGCGTCGATCGGATCCATCTTGCCTGTGTCCATTTGTAGCACTCACATCTCCGCGGCAATCTTTTGAGATTCATATAAAGGGTAACTCTCGTGAGTGACTCTCGTTCGATAACATCCATCTTTGCAATGCGTTTTAACTCGTATTGTTGTTGCATCATTTCTTGAAACATTGCCGGGTTTGAACCGGAACTAGCAGTCGAGTTTGACGAACGTTGACTCTTAGAAATCCGGTACATGCCGTCTGGCCGTGGCAACGCGTCTGGTCCAAAATGCTCGGGTTCCTCCCCTGTAACCCGAAGATGATTTTGCCTTGCCAATGTCGATTCGGGATTTTTCCACTTGTGCTTGTCTTTTTGGATCCTCGGATACTTGAATGAAACACTCCGCCAAAAACAACTTCTCGTTTTAGGTCCATGTGTTATGAGGTCGAGTACCACCTTGTGTAGCTTGCATTTCAGTGGTTTTCTTCGTCTTCCCCTTTGTCTTCTTCTTCGTCTTCATCTTTGTCTTTTTCGACGTCGGGGTCGGGACCATCTCTTCTTCATCTTCGTCTTCATTTTCGTATTCGTCTTTGTCTTCGTCTTCGTCTCATAGATGGAAGGATGCATGGTCCGAATTTGGTTGGGAAGCGGTGACCTTGATTGGTGGTTGTTGTTGTTGTTGTTGAGAAAGTTAATTATGTTGTTGCAATTTCCATTGACTCAATAGAAATTGTTCTTCTGGATTGATGTATGGGTTTGTTGGGAAGGTCGGAAAGTAAGACGATTGATTGAATGGATTCGAAGACGAGCCCGGATTGTTGGCCAGATTTGAAGACGAGCTCGCCATTTGGTTCGACGGGTCGTTTAGCATGTTGTTAATCCATGGTGAGTTGGGATTCATTTTGGTTAAAAAAAAAATGAGAAAAGTAGATAGTAGTATGTTATAAAATATATTGGAAGTGTGTGTGAAGTATGAAATAATAAGGAGGGTATTTATAGGTTTTGTGGGGCTTTTTTTTTTTTTTTTTTTTTTTTTCAAAAGGAGTGTCAAACGGTATTGTTACCGTTGCAAAATATTCAAAACCCTCCAACGTTCGAATTTTCTGAGAAAAAAGAAAAACAAAAGGGTTTGGCGTCGGCTGGTGGTTTCGACGGAAGGAAGAACGGCGCCACTTCGAGTATCGTGCGCCACTCATTGTTTTCGGCTGGTGGGTTTGGCGCGTCACCCACGGTGCCACCGTACCTCCTAGTCTAAGGCCTGCTTTTTACATGTTTTTCAATCAAGTTAGGTTACTAGGTTACCATTAATCACTCCTACAACTTGCTTGAATTGGTCACAAACATTATTTATACTTGTAGACTCAAACACCATTATGTCTTGTTCCGGCTGCAACTTAAACTTACAACCACTTGATTAAGAGTGCAAGGTGTAGGAAGAACGAATAACATGTTATTTGTCTACCACCTCAGCATCACCTCATCACCCTTTTAATAACACAAGATAACTAAAATACCCTCCCAAACAAAAAAACCAATAGCATGTTATTGGTACCTGTACCCCACAAAAAATACATGTTCACTAAAAAAAAGGACGAATGGCGCCAGTGATCGGATTGGCTAAATGCCGAATAACACAAAAATGGTACGTTTGGCGGTGCAGTACAACATGTTTTTCGTTAGCCATTGGTACCGATTGATACCCAATGGTGTGCCCAATGGCACCCATACGGAGCACTCTAATAGGTTATATAACACAAGGTGGACTCTATCCACATTTCAAATTAAATTTCAAGTTCAAGCTCATACACATAAGATGTAACTCAAGATAAGTTGAGCTAAAAAATCTTTTAAATCATATGCTTGCATATTATGAAAGGGTAATTACTTAAACTAAGTTCCTGTAAATAAATAGATAATATCTATCTTTGTCAATGCTGTGAAGAAACTTAGATGATGGAAGAAACGTCTACGAAAGGCTGGTTGGGATATATTAATTGTTGTTTGTCAATCTCAATGCACTAATGCAGTAAAGAAAAGCCTAGTCTAAGAAAGATTTGATTGGGATGTAACTCTTTGTGAGTTTGTGGACCAACAATTTGAAGTATACGAGGGTTTAAGAAGACTTCAAATTGGAGGTAGGGATTCAAATTAAATGTTGTTGTCTAAAGTACTAGCGTACACTTTCAAAGTAAACTCATCTTGGTCTACAAGTCATTTGTCAATCCATTCATCTGGTGGCCCTTTTAAGTCTTAAGATGTAACTGAGTCTGTTTGTGAGTTGTGTGTTGAGATTTTAGAAGCAGTAAACCAGTAACCTCTACGAGTACGCAACGGATATTGGATCTAGTTAATACAACCATGTTAACACGTAATTAATAAACACATAATTAATACAATATTAAATAATTAAAAGGGATAAAGAAAAGCTAACCTTGCTTGGCAATTGATCTCTAGTAACGGAACAAGAAACCTTACGAAACCTTAAGTATCTAAAATAGATACCTCGAAGAGTATCACACATAAACCCGATTAACGTATACGCTCGATTAACGCTAGTCGAGAACGTAATAAATAAAACCAAATCAACGCTTGACCACTTGAATAATATAAATCAGAAAAGCCAAACCTTGCTTCCTTCCTGTCCGAGAACAAAATAGAACAAGTAATCTGCTATTCTAACTTTACCTGATATCGGATAAATAATATCGGATGTCCACTTATGTTTTGCTGCCCGAGAACTATCAAGACCAGAAAACAAAGTAAAACCAAACTCTTGCTGTTGTTGTGTCGATAAGGAAACGTGCCAGCAGCAACACACTATCAATACACCTAATTCTTCTTGAATCTTTACAAGCTTAGGAAACAAGAACTAATCTTAAAACTAACCGACTAAAGGGTTTAGTCGACTTAGTTGTTATAGCAGGGAATAGATTTGATCGACTTAGGGATATTGAAAAGTAAGTTATGCGTACAATGGCAGAAGTGATGGGTTTGTATATATAGCTAAACCAAGCCGACTTCCAGTAGGATTAAACTTGCTCAACAAGTTCTAAATCCAACCACTTTGTACCCAATCAGATTTAAGACACTAGGGCCAAGCCATGTCTTATACGACCCATAACATGAACTTTAAACAAGCCCATGGATTACAATTTAATCGGATCAAGTATTGCATGCATGTATTGGGTATAGTTACATACAAATATTATTAACGTTCATCACATATACTCGTGTTTATCGCGTGTGCCCCCATCGGCTCATACACGATTAGTTGTTTTGTCGTGTTTTAATACTCCCACAAACCAACAGCTCCCACTTGGGAGTTGGTGTGTCGAATGACACACAAAACTAACGACGGAAACGCCTAGCAAACGCTCTCACTCGCTTTTTAACTAAAAGTGTCTGAGAGAATAGTTTCGTAAAAGTTTCTCAGTAGCATGGTCATTCAATGTCTTGCTTTAATCATCCTTTGTTATAGATACCATTAAACCATGGATTATGGATCTTTAATATATAGTTTAACCATTTAGAATCTCGTTATAGATTTTAATTCAGATATACCAAATGTAATCAAGAATAATCTTGCATTACCCTTTGGCTCTGGCCAGACAGTTATCTGATTAAATCTGGAGAGGCGCCATGGTATCTTTCTGTACATATCAAGTGGAGTAACAAATCCTTTATTGACTACAAGTATTGTGGATGCTGCTTCACATCACTCCGAAATATAGCTTTTATAACTACCTTGTTCAGATAGCGTTTTGCATGTACTTACAAAAAGTGATATCCACACATAACAGAACTTACTTGCATCTCAAGTCTAAGGATGAAGATAACAAACCATTTTTAATATTTTACTTATGAAAAGGATCCAAAAGTAACTGTTTAAAAGTTGGGGAATCCAATATGCATCTCTAGTGAATACATATGAGTTTGGCGGGAAACAATCCGAATTCTCGTTAGAATTATGACCAACACTCACATTTGCCTTATCATATCAATATTCCCATATTGTTAACCTACAATGGACATATTTAGAATGATAAATCATTTCATGGATTAAACATGCAAATATGGAATAACAGATCATATGAATATAATAACAAATACCTTGTATATTTATTAATCAAAAAATAAATATTGTCTTACAACTCCAAATTATCCAAATACTAATTAACACAGAGTTTACATAAGACTACTAGCAGGTACCAAACCTATTTCTCTAGTCAATTTAGAATGCTTAGGGAAATCCAAAGCTTTCGTAAATGGATCAGCTAGATTGTCATCTGTGTGAACCTTTAATATCTTTACATCGCCCATTTCAATGGTCTCTCGAAGATAATGAACTTTAGCGCGATAATGTCTAGCCCCTTTAGTGATTCCGCTTTCATTAGCTACAGTAATGGCTCCAGTATTATCACAATACGTATTTATGGGTTCTTCAATTGTGGGAATGATGTTCAACCCATAAATGAATTTACGAATCCATACATCCTCGTTTGATGCATCACAAGCATCAATATACTCAGCTTCAGTAGATGAAGTGGCAAAAATACTTTGCTTAGTGCTTTTCCAATCAACAGCACCTCCATTAAGAACAAATACATATCCAGTCTGAGATTTTAAGTCGTCAGCATCTGTCAGATATCCAGCATCAGTGTAGCAAGAAACCCTGAGCTCTTGTTCATCTTTCCCTCCATAGATCAGAAACATATCCTTAGTATTGCGTAAATACTTAAGAATATTTTTCACAGCAGTCCAGTGAAGTTCACCTGGATTCTGTTGAAATCGGCTTGTCACATTCTGTGCGAACGCAACATCAGGACGAGTATATCTCACAGCATACATAATAGAACCTATAGCCAAAGCATAAGGAATTCTTTGCATGCGCTCTTTCTGAGCAGGTGTTTCAGCACCTTGTGACTTAATCAATTTAGGCTTCTCTTGCATTGGGATCGCGCCACGTTTGGAGTTCTCCATACAAAATCTCTTCAAGATTTTCTCAATGTAAGCACTTTGACTCAAACCAATCAATCGTCTAGATCTGTCTCGATAGATCTTAATTCCAAGAATATATGCAGCTTCTTCTAAATCTTTCATGGCTAAACATCTTCCAATATAGGATTTTACATCTTGTAACATTGGAATATTGTTTCCCATAATCAATATGTCATCAACATATCGAATTAGGAAAGTGACATAACTCCCACTAGCTTTCTGATATACACATGGCTCATCTTGATTTTGAGAAAATCCAAATTTCTTGATCTCATCATCAAAACGTTTATTCCATTGCCTCGATGCTTGCTTAAGTCCATAAATGGAATGATTGAGCTTGCATACACGGTTAGGATATTTTGGATCAACAAAACCCTCAGGTTGCTCCATATAGACCTCTTCGTAAAGATGTCCATTGAGGAAAGCGGTTTTGACGTCCATTTGCCATATCTCAAAGTCATAGTATGCAGTTATGGCTATGAGAATCCTTATGGCTCTAATGTCTGCTACAGGAGAAAAGGTTTCTTCATAATCAATCCCGTAGGTTTGAGTGAAGCCCTTTGCTACGAGACGAGCTTTAAAGGTGTACTGATAAGGTTTTAAAAGGTACATTTTTGAGGGGTCATTTAAGCCCTTATTTAATCACTTTTGTATCCGTTATTGCTTAATATCGTTCCTTTTCACTTTTTAGGTCTCTTGAAGGCAAAATGCTGGAATGGCACTTATTTGGACGAAAAGGTGCGAATATACGAAGAAAATGGCCAAAGTCAAGAATCGAGACACTCAGGCTGCTGAAAACATAAGGTGACGGCGTCACTGCTTATCTGCGACGCCGTCGGAGGATTTTGTGACGGGACAGAAGCCAAAACTCCTATTTTCAAGTGACGACGTCAAGTTATAAAAGAGTAGGCCGTCGCAACTCAGACGGCCTAGATGCAATCCAGACGGCGTCAGAAGCTGAAGAGGACGGCGTCACAAGCATAAGGTGACGCCGTCGCAAGTCTAACGTGGCCAAGACGAAACCCTAATGACGGCGACACGACGACGTCACAAAACATAAGGTGGCGCCGTCGCATGTGTAATCTTATATATATAATCCGAATTTTTCAGTATTTGTGTGTAGTTTTTTGGAGTAAAAAACCTAAACCGAACCAAGGCTGTTTTGTACAGTATTTTAGGGTTCCAAACCCTATCTTACACCAAGATAAGTGTTTTACTTCATTAATTCAATTATGTCTTTGATTATTTGTGTGTATGCTTGCATGTTCTCCATGTCCGGCTAATTTACTTGTGTGTTTGCTTAGGGAATATGAAACTTAATTATTAAATATTGATTGGTTGTCTCTTATCTTAGTTTGTTAATGATCTAGTAATGCGATAGGTCATTCATTGTGTACTTAATGCTTGATTAAATCTTTGTGAACCTTAGAATATAACTCCTTGAGTAGTTGTAAGCTAAACCATCCAAAGAGTGCCTTAGAGTAAGAGTTTATTATCCCTAGTGGGTTTTGTAGACGAGACCCTTTGGTAAGTTCAAAGAGTTAGGGAGAAACGCATACCCTACAACCTTAAACACACAACGCAACTAAGAATAAGGACGTGACAATTCAACCACCAATAGGAGATAATTAAGGAGTAGTAAAACCTAAGTAAACACATCTTTAAAATATCATACAAGCACACAATAATTAGACATAGACTACATACACCTTAGATTAGATAATTAGATAAGTAGAGTAATCGGTAGCAATACCAACCCCCCAAATCCAAACCCCGAGATTCGTACCTTTCCTTTCCTTAAAAAATATAAAAAGATAAAAAATAATCTTCCTCAACCCCAACCTTAGCGTAGTAACTTCTCACTAGCATTCCTATTCCCCTAGAGAACGATATCAATACCCGTGGCTTACCCTAATTACTACACTACAACGATTAGGTTCACTACCTAGGGTGTTATAAAACTTGCTCGAAGAAAAGGAAGTTCCTTTGACCCCGAACGACGCGTGTAGCGTTATCATGTACCTTACCATCCATGTCAGTCTTCTTCTTGAAGAGCCACTTGCTGCCAACTGTCTTGCAGTTAGGAGGAAGCTCAACTAAGACCCAGACATCATTGTCTTTCATGGATTGCATTTCCACATTCATTGCATCAAGCCATTTCTTGGATTCAGGATCTAGCAATGCAGCTTTATAGTTATTGGGTTCACCAAGATCCCCTAACTCATGTTCCTCAGCATCAATGTATAAACACATACGGTCAGGAGCACGACGTGTCCTATTGGACTTTCGAATGGGAACAATATCACTTTGAGGTTCTTCAATTTCTTGATCATCCTCATCATGATGAATGCTAGTGTCTAAAGAAGGATTTGTATCTTCTTCTTAAAGTAATTCAAGATCATCCATACTCCCACTTGCTTTAAGATCCATAAGATTACTCTCAAAGAACTCAGCATTTCGAGCAACAAAAACTTTGTTCTCAGATGGAAGATAAAAAGAATATCTCATAGTTTCCTTAGGGTATCCTACGAAGATACACTTAATAGCTCTAGGTTCAAGTTTGTCAGGTTTGGTAAGTGTACCACGCTTAGCAAGTGCCTCACAACCCCAAAATTTTAAGTAAGACAGCTTAGGGGCTTGCCCATGCCATACTTCGTATGGTGTCTTTTCAACCTTCTTAGTTGGAACCATAATGAGAATGCGTGCAGCAGAATCAAGGGCATAATCCCAAAAGGACTTTGGAAGATTAGTTTGTTTCATCATAGAACGCACCATGTGAAGCAGGGTTCGATTTCTCCTCTCAGATACACCATTGTGTTGTGGAGTATAAGGAGGAGTTCGGTGGGCAATAATCCCATGCTCCTTAAGATGATCCAAAAACTCTTGACTCATATATTCACCTCCACGATCAGAACGTAGTGATTTTATGGTCTTCCCGTGTTGATTTTCTACTTCCTTTTGAAACTCTTTGAATATTTCAAACACTTCATGTTTATGTTTTAACAAGTAAACATAACCATACCGACTATAGTCGTCAATGAAAGTCACGAAGTAATTTGCTCCTTGTCATGAAGTGATTCTAAATGGGCCACATACATCCGAGTGTATAAGTCCAAGTAAATCTGTAGCTCTTTCCACTTAATGTGAATAAGGTTTTCTAGCCATCTTACCAGACATACAAGCAACACACTTTTCAAGAGACTTAATGTCAGATGAGTTGAGAAGTCCATCGTGTTGCAACTTCTCCATGAGTTTCTTGCTAATGTGTCCAAGACGACCATGCCACAAGAGAGCAGAGTCCAAGTTAGTCTTGGCTCTTTTATTGCTTACAACAAACATAGAACTTTCATTTGTATTCGAACAAGACATTTCAATTTCAAAAACACCATCACGAGGAATAGCAGTAAAATAAACAACGTTATTCTTAGAAATTGAAATATAATTATTCGATTCAAAACGGTTAATAAAACCATCGTCATACAAACGAGAAACTGAAATAATCCCCCTAGTAATAGAGGGAGCATAATGACAATCTTTTAATACAATAACTAATCCACTAGGGAGTGATAAATGATAACTTCCAATAGCTTCAACTTCTACCCGTTGACCATTGCCCACGTACATACTTAAAGATCCTAGTTTCAGCTTCCTACTGCCCCTTAGACCCTGAGTATTATTACAGATGTGAGTACCACAGCCAGTTTCATATACTAAGGATGATTTAGGGAAAGAGTAGAGTTCTATACTGAAAATACCTGAAGAACTAGCTGCAAGAGATTGTTTCTTCTTTTTCATTAACTCGGCGACATACTGGGGACAATTCCTTCTCCAATGTCCTGTCTCACCACACTGGTGATAGGTAGCGTCATTTGCTGGATTATCCTTCTTGGGTGGTGGAGGAATCTTGGGTTTGGATTTAGAGGAAGAAGCATTGTATGGCTTATACTCAGGAGCATAACCAAACTTGTTGTTTCCATTCCCACGATTCCCCTTAGCAGCCTTGAACGATTTGTTTTCTTTTGGTTTTTTTGGACCTTACCACCACGCACATAATGGAGTGCAGGTGCAACATCTTTCTTTGGCAACGTCCGCTCATGTTGCTTAAGCATAGCATGCAGTTCATTTATAGTCTTCCCCATGCTGTGCATATTAAAGTTCTGCACAAACGAGATGTACTCTTTAGAAAGACATATTAAGATCAGACTAATGCCATAGTGCAGAGTAACTGGGTGACCAAGACATTCCAAACTGTCAATGTAGATCTTCATCTTCAGAACATACGAGCTAACCGATTGACACTCTTCCTGCTTGCAAGCATGGAATTCACGTGCAGTTTGTAGAAGCCCTTGTTTTGCTTGTTGGGAGAACATAGACTTCAACTCCTGAAGCATGTCATAAGCACCAAGATGAGTTAGATTTCGTTGGATCTCTAACTCCATGGTCATGAGCATGAAGGCAGCTATGTCCTTTGAACCTTTGACCCAAGCAGTGTGAGCTGCAAGAGCCTCAGGTAGGACAGGGTAGCCAGGAGTAGCAACAAGTGCTGCAGGTATGGGATGCTCTAGATAAGCTTCTTTATCTTCAGCTGATAGTATAATGCGAATCTGGCGATACCAAACAATGAAATTAGGTCCAGTGAGTTTTTGTTTCTCAAAGAAACTCCTGAGTACCGAACTGTTTCCGATTGAAGTAGTCATCTACAATTAAAAAGTTCAAATAATTAGTATTTTCGATAATTACATTCTTAAAAGAATTAACTACCCAATTAATTACTAATAAGACTAAGATCTAACTTGCAACCCCATTTAATTACCATAGGTCTGACCAGTGTATAGAAAAATGGGACAAGAGCTAAGCGGCGAGCGTTAATTGCATAATGCAACTCTTAGATTTATGAGACTGTTTAAGGCATTAGTATCAAGTAATAATGTCGAAAGCATGTTTAGTTCTCATCTTATGCCTCGGGTCCGAGGTCTGACCAGGTTAACTCGAGATAAGTCGACCAAGTATGAACGTGTAAAAATAACCAGAGGTCTGGCCAATGAGAAATAATTACCATGGGTTGGAAAGGCCCTTAGGTCTTACCAGAGAAGTCAATCCAAGTGCACGTGTTCATAGTTGGGTGGCATAGACTTAATATTAACAAATGGGTATGCACACATAAATGTAGTAAAAGTCGTGTACAAAGAAGCATGCAAAACAACTTTGTAACACTAGTTTTAAAAACTTTTTGGTAATGACACTGTAGTGATCATCATGGTTCACGGTAGCTCCAATCGAACGCACAGGGGGCAGAGGACCAGCTAAGCGCTGAAGCATAACCTTAGACATCCTTTCAGTGTGACTGTGCGCACTTCTTTGAACCCCCTTTTGAGTTTGTTCTAGTGGGTGAGCAAAACATCCCAAGTGTCCATAGCGTCTAGTTTTTAAATTCTTGAAAACGTGTTTCATATATTAGGTCACTTTATTTTACAAAAACAATTTTCCACGAATCAAATTGCAGGTCACAATGAGCATGGTATTTAGGCGTGTATATAAAGACCAATATTAATGTTATGGTTACGATATGTATTATTCCATATTGCATACATTTAGGTGTCAAAGCAAGTAATAATGCATATATAGGAATCACAAACATACAAGCATAAACATCAATATAAATAACCACATATTGTTTCGAGTTCTCTTGCGAGTCTTCCCCAAACGGAGAACCATAAGACCGTCACTTAGAAAAGCAATTGAGTGGGTCTTGTGGCCGGAAAAACACATAAAACATGGCAATCTCAATTATCAAGTAATTACGCAATTTTATGTATTTATAAACCAATATGTAATTCTAATTATCATAATAATTCTAATTAAAAATTAATAAATACAAATTAACTTTTAATTCTAACTAGCAAGTAATTTCAATTTAGCATGTAATTCTTAATTAACAATTTAATTTTAATTAACTAGGTAATTATAATTCACATGTAAATTAAATTCAAATTAACAAGTAATTTACAATTAACAAATTAATTTTAATTATCAATATAATTTTAATTTGTGTGTGACTAGTTATTATTTATTAAAAAAATTGACATGTATTGCATGCAATTGTCAAAATTAAAATAAAACTAAATAACTAAACTAGGTTTCATGCAGCCCTTTTAAAACATGTTTATTAATATCAGAAACGTGTAACCCATAATCGCAAAAACGAGTTGACTCGTAATGCCACTGTTATGGGTTACACGTTTCTGATATTAATAAACATGTTTTAAAAGGGCTACATGAAACCTAGTTTAGTTATTTAGTTTTATTTTAATTTTGACACAACATTGGTACCGATTGATACCCAATGGTGTGCCCAATGGCACCCATACGAAGCACTCTAATAGGTTATATAACACAAGGTGGACTCTATCTACATTTCAAATTAAATTTCAAGTTCAAGCTCATACACAGAAGATGTAACTCAAGTTAAGTTGAGCTCAAAAATCTTTTAAATCATATGCTTGCATATTATGAAAGGGTAATTACTTAAACTAAGTTCCTGTAAATAAATAGATAATACCTATCTTTGTCAATGCTGTGAGGAAACTTAGATGATGGAAGAAACGTCTACGAAAGGGTGGTTGGGATATATTAATTGTTGTTTGTCAATCTCAATGCACTAATGCAGTAAAGAAAAGCCTAGTCTAAGAAAGATTTGATTGGGATGTAACTCTTTGTGAGTTTGTGGACCAACAATTTGAAGTATACGAGGGTTTAAGAAGACTTCAAATTGGAGGTAGGGATTCAAATTAAATGTTGTTGTCTGAAGTACTAGCGTACACTTTCAAAGTAAACTCATCTTGGTCTACAAGTCATTTGTCAATCCATTCATCTGGTGGCCCTTTTAAGTCTTAAGATGTAACTGAGTCTGTTTGTGAGTTGTGTGTTGAGATTTTAGAAGCAGTAAACCAGTAACCTCTACGAGTACGCAACGGATATTGGATCTAGTTAATACAACCATGTTAACACGTAATTAATAAACACATAATTAATACAATATTAAATAATTAAAAGGGATAAAGAAAAGCTAACCTTGCTTGGCAATTGATCTCTAGTAACGGAACAAGAAACCTTACGAAACCTTAAGTATCTAAAATAGATACCTCGAAGAGTATCACACATAAACCCGATTAACGTATACGCTCGATTAACGCTAGTCGAGAACGTAATAAATAAAACCAAATCAACGCTTGACCACTTGAATAATATAAATCAGAAAAGCCAAACCTTGCTTCCTTCCTGTCCGAGAACAAAATAGAACAAGTAATCTGCTATTCTAACTTTACCTGATATCGGATAAATAATATCGGATGTCCACTTATGTTTTGCTGCCCGAGAACTATCAAGACCAGAAAACAAAGTAAAACCAAACTCTTGCTGTTGTTGTGTCGATAAGGAAACGTGCCAGCAGCAACACACTATCAATACACCTAATTCTTCTTGAATCTTTACAAGCTTAGGAAACAAGAACTAATCTTAAAACTAACCGACTAAAGGGTTTAGTCGACTTAGTTGTTATAGCAGGGAATAGATTTGATCGACTTAGGGATATTGAAAAGTAAGTTATGCGTACAATGGCAGAAGTGATGGGTTTGTATATATAGCTAAACCAAGCCGACTTCCAGTAGGATTAAACTTGCTCAACAAGTTCTAAACCCAACCACTTTGTACCTAATCAGATTTAAGACACTAGGGCCCAAGCCATGTCTTATACGACCCATAACAGGAACTTTAAACAAGCCCATGGATCACAATTATAATCGGATCAAGTATTGCATGCATGTATCGGGTATAGTTAAATTCAAGTATTATTAACGTTCATCACGTATACTTGTGTTTATCGCGTGTGCCCCCATCGGCTCATACACGATTAGTTGTTTTGTCGTGTTTTAATACTCCCACAAACCAACATTGTGGACTAACAACTTTGAAGTATACAAAAGGTTTAAGAAGACTTCAAAGGAAACTCATCTTTGTCTACAAGTCATTTGTCAGTCCGTTTCCATTCATCTGGTGGTCGTTTTAATGTTTTGGGCATATATACACAATTATGCAAATGTTAATGTAACATAAACTATTGTTCAGAAATATGAATTGCTTCATAAATAAAACTCACAAGTATATCTGTTACAATTTCCAAAACAATAACCAAAGACCCACATCTCATCTTTTGAGGATTCGAGGCACAAAATTACACTAAAACTATCTTTATCAACAATTCAATCCAACCCCATCTTTTATTAAAATATTATTTTCTGTTCTTTCCACCTACACAAAATACATACAACCAATCTATACCATTTATCAACAACCCAACCTAACATATACTATTATTTCTTTATATTTAATTTAATTACTTAAAGCATCCATTTATGAGTTGCCACGTGGCAGGTTGTGGGTTGTGACAATAGGTTGCTCAATGAACTGGTTGACAATATAATGGAAGAAGGTTGTATCATTTTATTAAAAAATATTATTTTTGTATGTATAAAGAAGAGATTGGGTTGGCAATCTAATGGATAAACATAGTCAATAGTGATATCTGATATATCTTAGTAGTGATGTTTGATATCGGATAGTTCTTGTTTAGATTGTCTGTTTGTATCTTGTATCAGATTTGGGTGATGTCAAAATCTTGTTTCCTATTCTTATGATGTACAAATTTTGGAGTATAATATAAATATTCTCACCTTTTCACAAAAAAAAAAAAAAAAATTACACTAATAGAATTGTCAAGTAAACATCATCAATAAGGAAAACATCACTGGCAGCATTTAGACCAGCAAGTGTGTGGTATTTTACAATCAAATGCCGAAGGGTCAATAACATAGAGAAATTTGTTCAAAAACAATAACATTAAAATGCCAGCAAGCGTCTGAATTTCGGATTTTTGGGGTTCATTTGCTGATTTCTGTAGATATCAGTAGGGCTGAGCAACGGTCCGGAACCGACCCGAACCGACGAAAACCGAACCGACCCGAGAACCGATTTCACAAAAAACATGAACCGAAACCGAACCGAATCGGTTCGGTTCGGTTCGGTTCGGTTTTGTGTCGGTTCGGTCGGTTCGGCCCGGTTTACATGCTTTATGTGCGTGTTTGGTCGGTTTTGGGTCAGACCGAACCGAACCGAAAACCGACATCCGATAAGACATAGAACCGAAACCGAACCGAAAATTGTCGGTCCGGTTCGGTTCGGTCCGGTTCGGCTCGGTTCGATCGGTTTTGTGCTCAGCCCTAGATATCAGTAGTAACCGAAGGAAATTATGTCGAAAGTGGCAAAACCGGACTTTATATAACGAATTAGTACACGTTTAGTCCTCCAAAGACCGAAAATGTTTTTTATGAGTTATTGACCACTGAGTTAACCTCAACTCGACTACCAAAACTTGGCCTTAGAAACTCAGCTCGAGCTCAATTGAGTTTTAAATTGCAAGCTCAAACTCGACTCGTCTTTTCTAAAACTCAAGCTCGGTTGAACTTATACATAAAGCTTAAGCTTGATAAGTCGACTAGACTTATTTCATGTACGTATTATTGTATACAGTTAACGGTAATTAAGTGATTATATGTGTGTAAAAATTGAATTTAAGCTAAGCTTGATAAGTTTCGTGCGTAGCCCACGAGTCAAGTATTTTAGAGCTCGAACTAGACAAAAACTCTACATGAGTAGCTCAACTCTTATAAATCAAGTTGATTTTAAGTAGTTTGCAAGTCAAACTCAAATAGTTCGCGTGTTTTCTTGTTTAATTTACTCCCCTTGTACTGTAAGATGAAGAGTACTGTCTTCGATCAATAAGTCAACGTAGACATGTTTGACGCAAATCATCCAGGATTAAAGAGTGTATCAAAACAATAACTTTTTAACTTGGAACAAGACATGTACTGGGAAAATGAATCAGTCCATCCGTGTTTGCTACGTTGCATGATTGACGAGCTTCTTCTAGATGTGGTTCGTCTACCTACTACATCATGTTGCTAAGCATTTGTTTACAAGTCAATTTACATAACTACTTATGACATAATTTATTACTGTAATAGTTTGACAACGAAGAACAGGAGACATTGCATACTGGTTCAACTACTAACTTTGTACAGAGACTAAATCAGACGAGACAAAATACAGAAGGGTAAGAAACATGGGGCTAATACATGATTTGCCTCAGTTCTCACAATAAGAATCAAGAAATTTTATACATATTGCACCATCACCTTACAATCTCTTGTAGCTTATCCACTTAACAATACACTGTAGATTCAAGTCTAACCAATTATCTACAGTTTCTGCTTCTGGACCCATTTTTTCGTACAAACATTTTACTAGTATTTCGTGTGGAAATGAAAGAGGGTGGCTTGTGTTACTATATGGCCAAGGAGATTTAGATTTCAAAGCTTTAGCTGCGTCCTTCAACAGCATCCACCGAACACCATTCACAAGTTCTTCCTTTAGCATGAACAAAGCGGCTGCAGCCAGAACACTTTGTACAATATGTGATCTTTTGGATCATGAACAGAACAAGAGAACAGCATCCCATTTACTTATGTATTTATCGCTAACAAGTCATTAAGTCAAACTTTTAATTGAAAGATAGTTTAAAGGGAAACGGGTTAATCGGGTCGAAAACCCAACTGGTCAATCAGGAAGAAAGTCATCTACAGTGTATTTTTTATGCATAAAACATTCTAATCACTTTTTCCATCCCATTTTTCTTATGTATGGGTCACTTTGAGTTATGTTTTACCAAAAAGTTGCCTGTTGCCCAACCCGCCATTTTTCCACCCCTAGTTCGACTATTAACATCTAATAAGATGTACGACTAGCTAGATTTTTGAAGATGGTGTCAGTCAGTCTTGAGACCTGATGTGTCTATTACAGATGTTAGTGGGTCTAAATCAAGTCACTGATTTCAGAAATTAATGAATGTTTGAGTATAATTATTATTTTGCTGCTCTATTAAAAAGCTCAAATGACAATTATCTATAGAACATCCAAGTACTAACCTTTGCATAATCTTAATAGCCAACACTATGCAATTTTATAACAATCAATATTGATACTCAGACGATTATGAGTTTTCTAATGTCATATCCCAATGTATACTTGTCTTCTCTTCCTTTTGCAAAATTATATTGAAGGTTCAACGGTTCAACCACTCAAAAACACGATTACCTAAGGGTAAAACTTCCGACTTGGCTGGTCAAGTTATAAAAAGATAATAATAAATAAACCCGACCATTTAAACTAGATGGCACACACATATCATTTGTCTTCAAGGCTCGCACATATTTTGCAGGTACTGTAAATAGAACCATGGCACACTTTACAGGACTTAAGGAACAGTTGGTATATGATAAAATATCATGTAGATGATTATTCAAGTGCATGGTCACTGGCAAACAATATTACTTGAAAGCCTACAAGCCGCTCATACTTTTAGTTTGGTATGTACGACTAATAATTTCCTCTAAGTCCGATCACAAACATCTGAAAGACAAGTTAGACATACTAACAGACAAGTGTTACAATATTGTTTTACCAAAAGCAAAGTAGTGTCATACAACATTAGTACTCATACCATTGCCGCTCATACTTTCAGTTTATACAGTATAAAAAATAAGAAAATGTGTGTTGCCATAACAACATCATACTTTAAAGACGGCTGCCTCAAGAATTTCAACACATGAAATGAAAAGTGCTACAGAAAATCCAAAAGTAGAGACGTAAACTTAGTGAACCACCATTAATTAAGGTCAACATTATTAATACACGATCGCCTGGTGACCAAGTAAATTTTTCTTGAAATACTATAACAACAATAACTCAAAGTGACAAATAAAAAACATCATAATTTAGAAGCTTATATACGACTGCATAACTTAAAAGGTCAAAGCTCCGCCTCAAACTCCTAAACCTGCATCACAAATTGTTTTAGAGCAAGAAAAATTATAGAGTAAGGCTTTTTATGAAAATTGATTATACAAGAAAATATATGAAATATCGTACCTTTCATTATCTAACGTCATTTCCCTATATAAACATGTCTTCTCTTCTTCTTCTTCTTCTTCTTCTTCAAGACCAAACTCTCTGTTGCATCAGCAATTGCATTAAACCACTTTACTTTTCTTGTTGACAACATAAGATATCCCATCACCAATTGTTAGAATATGACTTAAACTCTAAGGGGCTTTTGGTAAATTTGGTAATTTTGTGACTTGTTCTACAAGTTTGGTTCGAATTTGGAAACTTTCTTATGACGGTTAGTTTGCCCTATAAATAGGGATTATTAGCATTAGTTTTCTTTGTACCTTTTGAATAATAGTTTGTTACCCTTTGAATTAGTTTTTGTGGTGGTACCTTTGAATTTGGTTTTGTATTTGGTTTGGTTATTTGAATAAAGCTTCCGCTTCGTTTGTTTGGATTTGTTTCGTCTTTGAATTACCAACAAGTGGTATCAGAGCTAGGTTTTGAAGATGAAGAAAAAGAAGAAGAAAAAGAAGAAGAAAAAAAATAGGAGTTTAGGTTTTGGGATACGTTCAGATTTTGGAATCGTTTGAATTGTTTTAGGGTTCTAAGATCGATTTTTGTTTGGGTTTGAAACTTTGAATTGATTTTTGTACTGTATTTTTTGATCGATCATGGTACACAGGTTTCTTTTGGATTTGTCTTATTGGGTTTAGTATTACAACTTGGGTTTTGAGTCAGAATTGGGCTTTCTTGATATTGTACCAATATCATTCGAAAGTTTTGTTTCACAGGAGCGAATCAGGTATTTTTTTTTTTTTTTAGTTTGATTTCGTTTTGGTGACTTGGTTTTGACCGGTCTTGGTAATTGGAGCTTTCGTTTGGAATAGATTTGGTATCCATTTGTTTAGCTTTTTGAATGACAAGTTTGGTTGAAGACTAACATATGATTAGGCTATTTGGGTATTTGTATTTGAATTTGATTTTGGACCATAATCCTTATCATATAAGTGGGTTGTTAGAATTATTATCGAGTATCATATTTGGGGCGTTTGAATTATTAGAGCTCGTTCGTCAAGTTATTAATAACTTGTATTGGTTTGATACTTGGATAATAAGTTTGAATTTGGACCGTAATTCTTATTACGTAAGTGGGTCATTAGAATTTGAATTTGAAGATCGAGTTGGTGTTTGAAGACTTTTATAATCGGGTCGTTTGAAATTTGTTCGATCGTTGGAAATTTGTTAGTTTGAAATTTTGGATCTTCGTTTGTCGGGATTTTGAAGATGGTTGCCTGAATTTGATCATCTTTGTTGAAGATCGTTTGAGCCGATTTGTTTGTTTGGTTAACCGAGTTTGAATTTGTCGGTTAACGTTTGATTGTTTGTTTTGAAGATTATCGGCGTTTGTATTTGTTCAGTTTGTTTTGGATCGTTTTTGGGAATCGATCGTTTGATTTGAATTTGGCTAGTATCGCTAGCGTTTGGAACTTTGAATTTGATTTGAAGCAGGTGGAGGAGTTTAAGTCACGGTGGAGATTGTTAGAATATGACTTAAACTCTAAGGGGCTTTTGGTAAATTTGGTAATTTTGTGACTTGTTCTACAAGTTTGGTTCGAATTTGGAAACTTTCTTATGACGGTTAGTTTGCCCTATAAATAGGGATTATTAGCATTAGTTTTCTTTGTACCTTTTGAATAATAGTTTGTTACCCTTTGAATTAGTTTTTGTGGTGGTACCTTTGAATTTGGTTTTGTATTTGGTTTGGTTATTTGAATAAAGCTTCCGCTTCGTTTGTTTGGATTTGTTTCGTCTTTGAATTACCAACACCAATCCAAATAGGGTCCCACATCCATATCCCAACGTCACCACTTCCCACGTAAATCCACTTCCCTCATGATCTTTATGTGCTTCAAGCTGTGGTTTTGGTGTATACTCACTGCACCTTTTGGTGAGCGGAAAACCACAAAGTCCCACATTCCCTTCAAATGAGTTCTCATCAAATGTGTTGAACTGTGTTCCATCTGGTATACGCCCTACAAGATGGTTATGCGAGAGTCTTAAGACTTCGAGGCGCTTGATTCCTGCAAGACTTCCAGGGATCTCTCCAGTGAGTTGGTTCCAAGATAGATCTAACGACTCAATCTCTTTGAGATTCCCCAGAGCCTCTGGAATAGGACCAATGAGGCTGTTGTGGGACAAGTTGAGCACTATTAGCGAATTAAGACCACCTATGACATTTGGAATTTGTCCCTCGAATTTGTTATGGGACAGATCATTAATTGTGTAGTCAACCGATATTTGTGGAAAATATTGATCCACCCCTTTCACCGTAAAAATGAATGAGTAATACCCTCTAAAATTGTTCAAATATTGTGGTTTTGTACTGTTGTTCACCACATTCTTCATGGATTTGAAACTTTGAAAGTATTTTGCAGGGAGTTGACCTACAAATCCATTATGAGATAAGTCAAGAACTCGAAGATTTGGAAAGGGGGATTCAATTGTAGAAGAGTGTTGAATGTGTCCATGAAAGTTGTTTGATTTGAGGACAAGAGCCTGCAATTCTGGAAGATCTCCTAACCAACCAGGGAATGTACCATTCAAGTGGTTGTTTTCGAAATCAACCACTTTCAAGGATTGACATTTGGACAAGGAACGTGGCACCTCACCTTCTAACTGATTTCCTTTTAAAATAAGCCCCTCTAACTTTTTACAATCATATAAACTAGGAATCGTTCCTTGAAAGTTATTGTTCCCCATATTTATCAATGATATTATGAAAAAGGAGGTGATATTTCCAAAGCATTGTGGAATTGATCCCCCGAAGCTATTATTTGAGATATCCAAATACTCTAGCCCGCCCATGCTGCAAATTGATGGAGGGAATGGTCCATGGATGAAGTTGGAATGCAGATGCAGTTCTTCTAGTCCATACCATTGAAATTGTGGCAAGCCGGTTATGAAGTTATGTGAGAGATTCAAAAATGCTAAATTGCCGTTAGCTCCTATCTCCACTGCCCAATGAGGAATTTGGCCACGGATTTCGTTGCTAGATAGATCTAAAATTCCAAGCTGTTTCATGGCTCGGAGTGAATTCGGAAACACCTTTAGCTTGCAAGACGCCAATCCTAAGACTCTAAAAGCAGGGTTGACATAATGATTGCCATTCTTTGTTGTGACAGAGAAGCTGTTGTATGAGATATCGAGGTAGTCAAGGTTTGTGAGGCTTGTTAACAATATATCCAACTCCCATTCACCACTAAAATTATTATTTGAAAGGTTTAGAGTAGTGAGGTTGGTGAGATGTAGAGGTGTTTGAATATGGCCAGCTAACTGATTGTAGTTGAGGTATAACTTTTTTAATGATGAAAGAGCAACTGACTCTAAAGGTACGTTTCCACTAAACATGTTATACTCTAGATCGAGTAATTCTAAAGAGGGGGAAGTAAACAGCCAAGATGGCAATGTCCCATTAAGTCTGTTTCTTGATAAATATAGAGCTTTAAGGTGTGTTAGGTTAAAGAGGGAACTTAAGGCATGGATAGTACCTTGTAGCTTTCCACAAACGACATCGAGTTCGATAACTTCACCGGTGGAGTTGTCGCAAGTAACACCATACCAGTTACAGCAATCTATATTTGTGTCCCAGGTCATCATTATTGGCGAAACAAAGGTACACTTGTCTGCGACTTCATCGTTTGTGGCGTTGATGGAGGAAAGACTATGTTTAAAGAGAAGCAAAGCTTCACTTTGTTCTTTTGGGCATTTGTGAATATTGTTACTCAAAGAAGTTGAAGAAGCAAAGGTAGTGAAAAAAACGAAGAGAAGAAAGATAATAAGCAGTTTTGAATTACTCATTGTGTTTAAGAATATATGATCGAAATATGTCTGCTCTTAGATTCATTTATAAACGACTAAACGTACCATTTGGGTTATACTAGTCTATCACGGCTCTAAACTTTAATTTCTTGTCAATTTTCGCACAATTCAGACTTTTGACTGACGAAAAAAAATCTTTCCAAGAAAAATTATGTGGTACACAATAATCATCAAATAGTAAGAGCACAAGTTGCATTAATAGTGTTACTGTCATCGGCCCCATACCTGGTTAGTTTTTCCTATCTAACTTAGAGCACTAGGTGTCAAAACGAGCTTAAGTCTCGTCGTCGTGCTACCTCAGCGCCACATCAGCATCTCATTTTTTCACAACTAACCACAACAAACCCCTTCCTCACTCATAACAAACCTCAACCTCTTCATTTGGGGTCCACTACTACCACTTTATTTTTTTTATTCAATTTTCATTTCCAAATAAACTAAATAAATTCATTTTCTTCGACATCCCACTTCGGGCAATTTTTCAAAATCTCCCAAACGTGAACATACTTGAACTCTTTTCCACCAAATTGTTGCTGGAAGTTTAGTTTCGCATTTTCGAGATGAGTGTGGTCATTTTGAGCACTTCGACGCTGCAACTGTTTGTAAATTGCGTTGAACTTTTTGCAATCGACGTTAATCCTCGTCCATTTACCCGTGATTGAATTTTTTGTACGATGGTCATCGGTTGTCTGATTATTGAACATATGCATAACGTCGTTCCAAAAAATATTTTCGGAACGGTTATTTTCCATATCTATAGCTTGCGAAATTTCTATCCAAACTTGCGCAAGCAAGATTTCTTCAGACTTGTTCCACTTCAGAGTTTGAGACATTTGTGTGTGTGTGTGTGTGTGTGTGTTTTTTTTTTTGAATTGATGTAGATGTGAAAAAATGGTGGTTATAAATTGTTATTTATAAGGGTGGTTTTCAAATTCAAATTCAAATTCTAAAATTCAGATTCAAAATTCAAATTCAAATTTTAAATTCAAATTCAAAAACCGTATACTGTTGAGCGGGGTACTTTAAAATTCAAATTCAAATTTTAAATTCAAACGGTTTAGTTTTCAGCGGGATTATATGAGCCTATATATAGTATCCTACCAGTCACAATTCACACACAAAAAATGTCTCGCAAAGATTTTTCTCAACAATTCCCCAGCTCAGAGAAGTTGCCGGAAACCAGCTTTCCAACCCCAAATCACTTGCCGGAAACCAGCTTTCCAACTCTGCCAGAGTTTGAAGTTTACTCAACACCACCGGAAAATGTCTTTCCGGTGGGTTGGGACTCAGATGATTCGATTTTTTAAGTTTTTATGTATTTCATGTTTTTATGTTGTTTTTATTAGGAAGACTCATTAGTTTTTAATGTTTAAGCGTATTATGTATTTCATGTTTTTAGTTAATTGTTCAAGTTTCAGTTTAAATGTTTCATCATTATGCGTTTATGTTTGCATTTTTTTCCTCTACGAACCTTTCAATATCACTATCTATAAAAACACTTCACCTTATTAAAAACCTCCACAATATCACCTTATTAAAAACCTTTCAATATCACTATCTATAAAAAAAAAGAGAGAGAAAAAAAGTACGCGTTCATCTTCGTCGTGCAGACGACGACCCAAATCACGGCGACGGACGGCGAGCCACAGCGGTGTCAAAACGAAGGACGACGAACCTCCAGCTCAGACGGCGAGCTTGCACAACGAGCCCACACCGGGTGCTCTAAGAGGGTGTTTAGAATTGTTTATTTTTCCTGCTTATCTTAAAACATTGTTATGATACACCAACACTTTTGGTCTGTTTCATCTCAAAGTTATAAATAATACAGTAGATAGTGGATGTACAAATACAATTACAAATAATTTAGTATTAAAATATTAAAATGATAATCAAGGTGACCATAACGCAATATTAGTCATTTAATACTAACATTAAACATCTACTATTGTGACATTATTTCTAATGGGGTAATCGTAATGAAAGATGATGCATGAGATGAAAGATGATATTGTGGCA